>SNQJ01S0223858.1:0-14829 GCA_010110895.2 Picea sitchensis | reverse complement strand
ACCCCACTCTTCCCCAAAACCAGGGACCCTCCTCTAAAACTTGCTTATAAGAAGCATGATCGAAAATATGAATTAAAAAAACACCTCTGGAGCAGAGAGGAATCTCATAATTCGTTTTCCATGTTGAGTGGATCCATTGGTACAACGTCGATGAAAGAGGCCAATAACCATTAAACCATTAAATCTGCAAATGACAAGTTTTTTGGAGATGAGAGATCTCCAACTATTTGATCTCCATCAATGGCACAAATTTATCTTTTTCCATGATATATGTATAGGCAAAGAAGGTATTGAAGCATTTTTTTGTAGTTGAAGACTTGTTTTAACCAACTCCTTAAATGACATGTGTTTGGAAGTTGAAAGCACCTCATTTTATAACATTATTTGGTTGCCAGTGACCATGGATTCCTTGTTGCCCAAGATATTATCCATCGAATATCTTTGATCCACACGAAACATATGTTAAATTGTTTTTTTGCCTCATACCCACATTCTTCCTTTGAGAAATGAACTAGTACCCATGTGTTCCTTTAAGAAAGGCATGGTGTCTTCCAAAAATTGTAAAAAGTAAAAAATGAACATTAATTATGCACTCCTAAGCAGGGTTTACAAGATCCGTGCAACTGTACAACCCTAATTATCATTTCCAACAAACTTAACCAACTTGTGATAGTATAAATTGGGTTTAAATGTTGGAGAAAGGTAACCAACCATTCTAGTACCCTTATGTTGGAGCATTATCTTGAGAATTTAGCCTTGGATTTTTATGACTAGTTCCTTTTGTAGAAACCTGTGTTTTTGGGATTGACTCTCTTGCTTAGACTATGGGATCTGAATCCTTGTTGATTTTCCAATGCACATATGGAAAGGAGTTTGAAGCAGAATCGAAGTCTATATGTAGTCCAAGTAGGAGGAACCTGAACTCTACTGAAAAAGGTGCCAAAAACATATCATGTCTTATTTTATATCTTTGTAGTTGTTTTTTCACATTAAATTAATATATGAAGATCTCTCTTCTCCCCCTTGAAAACTATGTTGCAATTTACTTGAGTATTGATAGCATGATTTCAGGAGGAATTAACCACCCGATGTTAATTAATATTAGTTAGTTACAATTTTTTTTGTTTCATCGCCATTGATATTAGATGATTTTATTGGTTTGAGGAAGGTTGTGTATGTCTATTGTGCATATTTTTAGAGAATATTGGAGTATTTAGGACCTTATCCAGACAAATTGCAAGAGAGTGAATCCTTGAAACAAGGGTTTTTGCAGAAGGGATTGGTGATAAAAATCCAAGGACAATGTTTAGGATAATGCTCCAGCAATAGGGTACTAGAATGGACAATCCCCCTTCTCCAACATTTGAACCCTATTGATACTATAAAAAGTTGGTTAAGGTCATTGGTAACAAGAATTAGGGTTTTACAGGTGTACAGAACCTGTAAACCCTGCAAAGGAGCCCACAATTAATTCACATTTATTATTTTTTACAATTTTTGGAAGACACCCATGGCTTTCCTAAAGGAAACATGTAGGTACCTACACACTTCCCAAAGGAAGAGCACACGTATGAGGAAAAAATCAATTTAGCATATGTTTCGTGTGGAACAAAGATAGGAAATGGATACTATCTTGGCCAACAAGGCATCCATGGTTAGTGGTGATGAAATAAAGCTATAACATGCCAGAACTGACCACCCCTCCATGCAATTACAACATACAAATGTGGATTGAATTTGTTCCTATGTGGTAAAGGGATAAATTATTTTGGTCCTCAAGTTAATTACTCTCATATATTAGAATCCCTTGTGGTAGTTCCAATACACAAAATGCGTATCAATTTGTCACACAATTAATCAAATATTTAGCATATTCATTATCAATTCAAAGATAGATGATGAATGCAACATTTAACTTTTTGTTTTCTCTGATTGATGCTACAATTTTTGGAAGTTATATAATAAGTGACCACTAAAATGAATGTTGTATTGAAATATTAAGTGATCATAGCTTTCAACATTATGGTTAAAGTGAGAACACTACTTTAGGTAAATCAATATTAACTTTCCACAACAAAGTTCATGATAAGGTTCGACATTTTTTAAGAACATTCTAGATTGTATGATTTATGGAAGTAAGTTTTCATTGGTCACTACAAACAACAATGAAGACACTATTGGAAACAAGGAAAGTTGTTTTATTGATAATTTAACTTGTTTTAAAGAAATCTTAAAATTGGTTGTAGAAGCTTGCAACCATTTTGAATCACTTCTTTGAAATTTAGAGATCAATATTATTTTTCAATAAGAACAATACGTAGATAAATGTTCAAGAATCAATATTCCTTTAAAAAAAGAAGAGAAAAGATAATGTATTTGACTTTGTTATGTACATGATTTCAACATGAACATTGAACATCATGTGAAATATGGAATTGAAATATGCTAGAATTTGTGTGTGGATACTTCACCTGTATAATAGAATGATATATATTTTATTATTATTGTTTTTAAAGAGACTGAACATTATATTATATATAAGCAGTTCACTAGAAAATTTGGGTCATTTTGCGACATCTATTTCGTCGCTCTTGCGACGTTATGTCGTGAATATTGCAATGAATCTTAGGTCTCCCAAACGTCAATTCACGTGAACTAATAGATCAACTTGAAATTAAAATTTGATACTTTGCAAGCTAGTTGTACCTTGAGTCAAATACAAATATGAATCTGGAATCATTAACATATCTACTAGAACATATGAAAAATAGGGTTTACGGTTTACATGATGATATGATGATGGAAGAAAGGGGGCGTGTGAGTGAAATTTGAGTCCATAAACCCTCCCATATCGTTAAGGGATGCGAATAGTCTATCCATGTAAAATTTCAATGCATGCAGAAACAGTTTGAAAAAAAATCAACGTTGGCCCCATTCACATGTCACTGTTGCCCGCCTCTAGTATTTTTATGCTGTTGATTAAGAAATCCACGAAAAAGAAGGATTTTTAATCAAAACTATGACACAGATACATTTTATATACATTAATGTAGAACCTAAAATAAAAATGAACAAATACTGAGGAAAACTTAAAACTTGCGTCAACCAAATTGTGTACTTTGAAAGAAAATTACGGTTTATGGTTTACATGATGAATTGATGATGGATGAAAGTGGGTGTGTGAGTCAAATTTGAGTCCATAAACCCTCCCATATCATTAATTCATGAAAATATTCTATCCATGAAAAATTTCAGTGTATACAGAAACAGTTTGAAAAACGTTCAACGTTGGCCCCATTCACAGGTCACTGTTGTCGGTGTCTAGTCCTAGTACAATTTGTGTTCCTTGTTCCTTGTTCCTTGTTCCTTGTTTCTCATTCCTTGTTCCTTGTTCCTTGTTCCTCGTTATTTGACCATGGTGTATTCCCCAAGATCCATTATTCGTGTACAAAACATACTAATGGCATAAAATGTCCCACACAAAGACCAAATATATGCTATATAAGTCTTTTGTCTTTTCTCAAGGACTATGTAATGAATCTCAATTCAAAGAAGATTCAAATAGCACCTAAGAACCTTATGTTATTTCCTTAACCATGGGTGACATAAAACTATCATTCAATAGTCAAATTGTTACATTTCATTGTCATGCATCATGTGTACTGAGGGCTTGAGCCACCACAAAGGAAACATATAAAGAATCTTTGTCTTATGAACAAGATATGGTACTATCCATTTTAAGGTTTGGCATAGAGATTGTTCATATAGAATACACTACATTGCACCATATTATAATCCCTACACTCCTTCAAAACCATGTAACACCATTCAAAGACAAATTCTTGTGACGAATTAGCTATACTATCGACGAACTTTTTTCGTCGATAGTATAGCTAATTCGTCGCAAGATTATATACATTTGTCTCTCTTGCGATGATATGAAGTGATGCTTGGATTCATTTAATATTTGTTTTATCAAATTCAAATTAAAATTGTATACTTTGCAAGCTAGTTGGACCTTGAGTCAAATACAAATATGAAATTTGGAATCATTAACATATCTACTAGAACATATGAAAAATAGGGTTTATGGTTTACATGATGATATGATGATGGAAGAAAGTGGGTGTGTGAGTGAAATTTGAGTCCATAAACTCTCCCATATCGTTAAGTCATGTGAATAGTCTATCCATGTAAAATTTCAATGCATACAGAAACAATTTGAAAAAATTTCAACGTTGGCCCCATTCACATTTCATTGTTGCCCACCTCTAGTATTATTATGGTGTTGATTAAGAAATCAACTAAAAAGAGGGATTTTTCATCACAAATATGAAACAGATACATTTTATATACATTAATGTATAACCTGAAAGAAAAATGAAGAAATACTGACGAAAACTTAAACTTGCATCAACCAAATTGTGTACTTTGAAATAAAATTAGGGTTTATGGCTTACATGATGAATTGATGATGGAAACACGTGGGTGTGTTAGTCAAATTTGAGTCCAAAACCCCTCCCATATCATTAAGGAATGCAAATAGTATATCCATGACAAATTTCAGTGCATATAGAAACTGTTTGAAAAAATTTCAACATTGGCCCCATTCATAGGTCATTGTTGTCGGTGTCTAGTCCTAGTTCAATTTTTGTTAGTCGTTCCTTTTTCCTTGTTCATTTTTCCTTGTTACTTGTTAATTGTTACTTGTTCCTCATTCCTTGAACATGGTGTATTCCCCAATATCCATTATTTTTGTACAAAACATACTAATGGCAAAAAATGCCCCACACAAAGACCAAATATCTGCTACATAAGTCTTTTGTCTTTTTTCAAGGACTATGTAACGAATCTCAATTCTAAGAAGATTAAAATACGACCTAAGAAACTTATGTTCTTTCCTTAACCATGGATGACATAACACTATCACTCAATAGTCAAATTGTTACATTTCATCATCATGCATCATGTGTACTGAGGGCTTGAGCCACCACAAAGGAAACATACAAAGAATATTTGGTGTATGACCAAGATATGGTACTATCCATTTTGAGGTTTGGCATAGAGATTGTTCATATAGACTACATTTCACCATATTATAATCTCTACACTCCTTGAAAACCATGTAACACCATTCAAAGACACATTCTTGCGACGAATTAGTTATACTATCGATGAACTTTTTTCGTCGATAGTATAGCTAATTCGTCACAAGATTATTTACATTTGTCTCTCTTGCGACGATATCAAATGATGCTTGGATTCATTTCATATTTGGTTTATCAACTTGAAATTAAAATTTGATACTTTGCAAGCTAGTTGGACCTTGATTCAAATGCAAATATGAAATTTGGAATCATTAACATATCTACTAGAACATATGAAAAATAGGGTTTATGGTTTACATGATGATATGATGATCGAAGAAAGTGGGTGTGTGAGTGAAATTTTAGTCTAGAAACCCTCCCATGTCATTAAGGAATGAAAATAGTCTATCCATGTCAAATTTCAATGCATACAGAAACAATTTGAAAAAATTTCAACATTGGCCCCATTCACATGTCATTGTTTCTCGCCTCTAGTATTTTTATGGTGTTGATTAAGAAATCAACAAAAAAGAGGGATTTTTCATCACAAATATGACACAGATACATTGTATATACATTAATGTAGTACCTGAAATAAAAATGAAGAAAGACTGATGAAAACCTAAAACTTGCGTCAACCAAATTGTGTACTTTGAAAGAAAATTAAGGTTTATGGTTTACATGATGAAATGATGATGGAATAAATTGGGTGCGTCAGTAAAATTTGAGTCTAGAAACCCTCCCATATCATTAAGTCATGCTAATAGTCTATCAATGCATATATAAACTGTTTGAAAAAATTTCAACGTTGGCCCCATTCACAAGTCAATGTTGTCAGTCTCTAGTCCTAGTTCAATTTCCATTCCTTGTTCCTTGTTCCTTGTTCCTTGTTCCTAGTTTCTTGTTCCTTGGTCCTTGTTCCTTGTTACTCATTCCTTGACCATAGTGTAGTCCCCAATATCCATTATTTTTTTTACAAAACATACTAATGGCATAAAATGTCCCACACAAGGACCAAATATCCACTACATAAGTCTTTTGTCTTTTTTCAAGGACTATGTAACGAATCTCAATTCTAAGAATATTCAAATAGGACCTAATAACCTTATGTTATTTCCTTAAACATGGGTTACATGAAACTATCATTCAATAGTCAAATTGTTACATTTCATATTCATGCATCATGTGTACTGAGGGCTTGAGCCACCACAAAGGAAACATACAAAGAATATGTGTCTTATGACCAAGATATGGTATTATCCATTTTGAGGTTTGGAATAGAGATGTTTCATATAGAATACACTACATTGCACCTTATTATATTCCATACACTCCTTGCAAACCATGTAACACCATTCACAGACACATTCTTGCGACGAAATAGCTATACTCTGGACAAAAAACATTCGTCTATAGTATAGCTAATTAGTCGCAAGATTATTTACATTCGTCTATATTGCAATGATATCAAATGATGATTGGATTCATTTCATATTTGGCTTATCAACTTGAAATTAAAAGTTGATACTTTGCAAGATAGTTGGACCTTGAGTCAAATACAAATATGAAATTTGGAATCATTAACATGTCTACTAGAACATACGAAAAATAGTGTTTATAGCTTACATGATGATATGATGATGGAAGAAAGTGGGTGTGTGTGTGAAATTTGAGTCCATAAACCCTCCCATATCGTTAAGGCATGTAAATAGTCTATCAATGTCAAATTTCAATGCATACAGAAACAATTTGAAAATTTTTCAATGTTGGCCCCATTAACATGTCACTGTTGCCCGCCTCTGGTATTTTTATGGTGTTGATTAAGAAATCAAAGAAAAATAGGTTTTTTTAATAAAAAATATGACACAGATACATTGCATATAAATTAATGTATAACCTAAAAGAAAAAAGAAGAAAGACTGACGAAAACTTAAAACTTGAGACAACCAAATTGTGTACTTTGAAATAAAATTAGGGTTTATGGTTTACATGATGAATTGATGATGGAAGAAAGTGGGTGTGTGAGTCAAATTTGAGTCCAAAAACCCTCCCATATCATTAAGGCATGTGAATAGTCTATCCATGACAAATTCCAGTGCATACAGAAACAATTTGAAAAAAATTCAACGTTGGCCCCATTCACAGGTCATTGTTATCGATGTCTAGTCCTAGTTCAGTTTTCGCTCCTTGTTCCATGTAAAATTCATTCAAAATTACACACGTCCCCACATATAGTACTGAAAGGGAGTATTTTTATGGCGTTGATTAATAAATCAACGAAAAAGAGGGATTTTTCATCACAACTATGACAGAGATACATTGTATATACATTAATGTAGAACCTAAAAGAAAAATGAAGAAAGACTGATGAAAACTTAAAACTTGTGTCAACCAAATTGTGTACTTTGAAAGAAAATTAGGGTTTCAAAAACAATTCTATAGAAATTACAAACATGTTCATCGAAACTTCGTTGATGCAATACTATGACAACAATATTGATGAAATCTTATACGATCATGATGGTATAAAAATGAAAGAGCTTCTCTTGGCTTCAAGAATAATTTATCCTCTACTGAACAAATCCAACCACATGAAGGTGGAAGCTCATATGGCCCCTCTCCCTCACATCACTCTCAATTGATCCCCAAAACCCAATATATAAAATAGAAAATAATCAAAAGAAAAGTCCTATTAAGATTCATGCATAGAAACTACAAAAACAAAAATTAATGAAGGTACATGAAATTATGTGTTTCTAAATGATATTTTTTGTCTACCACGTACTTTAGTATATTGGAAACTCTTTTCAGGTTTCACATAATAATTAAAAAACATCTAACATAGGATATAAAAACATCGCATAAAACTTAAAAATATGTAATTAACACATGACATTATAAGTAAATTATTTTAAGAGAATAATTCATACAAATTAAAATATTATATAGTCACGTACCTAATCCAACCTAAACATCTATGTAATCATCCTTATTCTGTATCTTGATCTTCTTCATAAAAATCAACATCTTTATCATCATCAGGTTCAGAAACGGTTTTGAAAGGATTGATGATATCATCATTGTCATCAATTGCATTTTTTAGCATATTTTCATCGACATCATCATCAAGAATTGCAATATTGTCTCCTACGCCTGGATCATGATCTTCTTCATCTGTCGACCCTGCATGATCTTTCAGCTCTGTTTGATCTTTCAAATCATCTTCTTGATATTCAATATCATCTTCTTCCTGTAAATGAGTATACTTGATTGGAAATCCTCTTGGATCATATCTAACAACAAATGACCAATCCCTCTCACCGGGAACATTTGAGTAAAATACATGTTCACATTGGCTTGGAAAAGCATAGCGATCATGTCCTCTTTCAAACACCATTTTTTTAATCATTGGAAATATGTTGGCATGTTGAATAATAGTTCTTTCCTCATCGCGTTCATGCATTCGTAACTTATACCATTTGACATCGAACATAACTAATTTGAAGGAATTAAAGTCACACTCAAGTATATCATTTAAATACCCATAGTATCTATTTTCAGATTCTCGAGGATGTCTTCCACTCCTAGATGAAACATTAGTGACCTGGAATACTACAGTTATCCCACTATCAAAAATTTTCCTGGTTTCATCCAATTGTTTGATGCGAAATTTATGATCATTGCACCACATAGCCTTGTGGTGTTTCAACTGCAATATGCGAGATATGTAAAATATGCATTGTCAATTAATTAATTAACATATATATTTCTATAACTTTGAAAGTATCTGAAAAATATAGTACACATGTAGTCACATTAACATAATATAAAATAATGGAATAAAATGGGTAAATTTGCTTACCTGTCCATATTTCAAACCATATGCTAAATCAATTTCCCTTTGCGTAACATTGGCATCTCCATTACGATGATCTTCTCTAATCAATTCAGACAAACGTTTCCATGATAACCTACCTCCATTATGTTGTTTACATATTTCAATCCATACATTCATCCAATCAAGATTATTTGCAATGTCTAAATGCAGTTCATCCCACTCTTGAGTAACTGAATCAAAAAATCATAATTCACCAATATTAAATATTAGTTATAACGTCCAATATGCAGGTTATAAATATTAATAATTTATGAAATATTATATTAATATATTAAAGAGTATGATCATATACACAAAAAACTAAACTTTATATGTATTATAAATATAAATATCCACAATTATTAATATATTACCTCTCATTTTTTTCATTCTACCTTTCCCCAACAGATGCTCCTGATCTTCAAATTTTTTGATGGAGTTCACATCCCAAATGTGATCCACTACATGCATAGTTGGCGCTGCTAATTTAGGAAGATACTAACTAATATACACCATGGATTGATATATCGTATATCCCTCCACCATAGAACCCTCAGGATGTGCTCTTTGTCTATCCAACACCTTCAATGATTTCAAGTGCCTCTACACCATCCACATTGACCTTGTGTGAACAGGTCCACAAATTTCAATCTCCTCAACTTGGTGTATGAGGTAGTGTTCTTGTGCATTGAAAAATGTTGGAGGTATATACATTTTCATTTCACACATTAGACGAGGAATTTCTATCTGCCAATACTTTATATCATCTTCATGGATTTCTTTCAACGATAACCATCTACATGAGATCATGACACAAGAAAATAACATAATATAATATATTACATTACAAGTAAAATATGTGTCATTAAGTAAAAAACATTTTTCATATAAATCACAACTAATTACCTCATGTGTTTTCCAAAATCATATATAACTTGTTTGACGTTGCTTTCAAAGTCATTTGGGAGAGATAGTGGTAGAACATATTGTAATAAAAAAATGAATCGTTATTTGTTTCGACCAAAGTAGACAAAAAAAATAAAAAATAATAAAAGATGTATAAGGCCAATATATATAAATATGTATACCAAAATTATTACCTTAATGAAGGTATTCCAATCATATGTTTTTACACCACCAAATTCATCTTTCTTTGTTAAGATATTATTTATGTTTGAAGCAAAACCTATGGGAAATTTAATTCTTTGAATGACCGATTTTACATAATTTCTTTGTTGCTTTGTTAATAGCCATGGAAGGTTATTTTGGTCTAGTACTCCATCTGATCTATTTGAATATCAAATCACACTTCGCATTGCATGATTGTCTTCCTGAATGTCAGTACAAATTTTGGCATTTTTTTCTTTGTCCCTCCTACCATCTATGATTCGTCATAACGTTTCGGTCACATTCTTCCCAATATGCATTGTATCAAACAAATGAGCTATTTTTAGCTCCTCATAGTAGGGAAACCTCATGAATTGAGCGAGATAACATTTCATTCCTCGTGGAAGCCAATTTTTAATACCTTCATGATGATGGCGGCCTTCATGAAGCATAAAAGAAATCACAAAAATAATGATCAAATATGGTAAAATAAATTCAATGATTAAAATAAACATTCAAAACATTACATGATCTATGATACATAAATAAATTGAGTACCTTGATGATTTCTATTATATTCCAACCTCCATAGGTGAGGTGTCATTCTTCGTGGTTTTAAACCAGTCTCTTATTTCCCATTGAAAAGATGTTTTTTAGTAGTACGATACCTATGGTTCTTAGGGAGGATGTGCCTATACTCATCAAACACCACCTTTCCTAAACTTTTTGAATGACGATACTTCATCTTAGGGCCACAAACTTGACATGCAAATTTACCCTTTGTTTGAAGACCTGCAACAAATGGATTAATGTCAATTATACGATGAGATTATTTAAAAATTAAACATGGACCATGATAACATTAAAAAATTATATAGTATTAAAGAGAAATATTAGAATTCTACATACCACAAAAATGTGTTAGTCTAAGGGCATCATGAATTGCCCATAAAATTATTCCACGTAATTTAAATTTCTTCTCCCCGATTGGTTTACATATGTCATACATTGTGATGCCAACCCATAACTTTAGTAGCTCATCGATAAGAGGCTTGATATATACATTCATATATTTAACCTGGTACTTATCTAATTGTTTTAAATTACACATAATTACTATAGGAATGATATCATGTAATATATATATATAAGTAAATAAATAAACAAAATAAATTATGCAAAAATTGAAACAAATGAAAATGTTACATTAAAAAAATTAATGTAAACAAATACCTGGAACAATCATTGTCAACATTATGTGCTCCCTCTTTATTGACATCCAAAGAGGAATGTTACTGTTGATAAAAAAAAATAGGCCACACTGAGTAAATATACCTAAGCTCTCTGAATGGATTAACACCATCAGCTGCCAATGAAAGCCTAAAATTATGAGGTTCATCTTTGAAATCTACCCATTTTTCCTCAATTTCCCTAAATGCAAAACCATCAGCAGGAATTCGAAGAACACCATCTTTGTTTCTATTGTGTGCATGGTAATCCATAAATTGTGCTATTCTTTCACACATGAAAAATTGCTACAAACGTGGAATTATGGGAATATGACGAAGAACCTTTCAAGGCACCCTTTTTCTTACTTGATCGGTTCGATATCTACTGATAAGACATTGTAGACATTCTATTTTCGAAGCATGTTGTCCATAATATATAATATGATCATTAGGACATGCATCTATAGTTTGATAATCCATTCCAATGTATTTCATAATGGCATGCAAACCTCAATATGTGCGAGGTAAAATATTTGACGATGGTAACAAAAATTCACCTAACAATCTACAACATAACAAATAACTAGTTAATGTAAAGAATCTTAATCGTAAAAATTGCATTCTTATTTTACACATTAATTAACACTAGAAACAAACAGAAAAAAAAAATCAACATTTATGTATAATATGAGATGAAACATATTACATACCTTAGGATCTGTGTCATACAAGTGTTCGACAAATTATTCATAACCTTTAAGTTCACTAGAAACAATATAGTAGAGAGAAGATTTGATCTTGATCCTTCATAAAGTCATTTATTTACCTTTTCTAATAGAGGTTCATCATAAATACCAGCACTGTCCCCATCCTTACCCACCTGCGAAAACAAATCTTGGATCATTTGATTTGTCCCATCATCTTATTCCATGGGATCATTAACTTGATTTGTCCCATCATATTCTTCCATGAGATCCTCATTTGCTTGGTCATGATGTTCCTCAGCTTGTACAACATCATTTCCACTACTCCTTGGTGAATTATTCTGCGGAAATTTAGAGGGAAACTCTAACTTTATAATTACAAACAATCATGCAAAATTAGTGTATACTATAACAAACATCCAAACAATATATATACATATATACAATTTTATATAAAATTGACAATATAAAAACAGATAATGAATATATAGATAATTACCATGGGACGATATTCATTCAATCTGCCATCAATGTGCCCATATTTCCTACAATGTTTTGTAGTTGTTGCTATTAAAATTCTTACGGGACGTGTGAGGCAACATTTTTTGCAAGGGAAATAACATCTATCATCACCCTTTTCACCATCTTTAATTTTTTCCCCACCTCTAATTATATTCTACAACATTCTTCCGCACAACTTATGCACAAAAATACCCTTTTTGAACCCTCGTTGTTATAGCAAGATTGTTGCAAAATCTTTAAATCGTCAAATATTTATAGGTCAATTTAGGTCACTGTCGTCGCAATTGCGACGAACAGTGACCTAAATTTAAATAGTTTTTTGTTATATTTAGGCCACTTTTTCAAAGGGTATAACGGTTATAACGGTCATACTGTCACTCTTGCGATGAACGTTGGTCAAATCAATTTAGACTTTGTCAAATTGTATAACGGTCAATATGGATAGTATCAAAGAGTGTAATGGTCAATAGTTAGTGTCGCTCTTGTGACGAATACACACGTTCCTCGAAATAGAGACAATAGTCCACTATCTTAATGATCGTCACAAAACAAATGAAAGATTGATTTCGTCGAGATAGTGACAAATATAGGATGGATTTAGAACAAAATTGAAAAATTGAACTTTTTCTCTTGAATTTTGCAACGAAAGAGTACTTTCGTCGCAAGTAGTCGTCACAAATTTTTCAATATGTAGTAGTGTCATAACAGAAGAAACCCTACGCTCGCCAGAAATAACTCTCACACAACCTTGTGTGGTAGGTTCTAGATGTTCGATTGTTGTTGGGATTAATGCATTGAGAATCATCAATGAATCCATTTTGGTCGCCATTTCCTATGGTTTGGAAAATAAAGGGAGTGGGAGAAAGAAGAATATATATATATATATATATATATATATATATATATATATATATATATTCGACCTCAATGGAGGGACTTTCGACATTTCATTGCTGAAAATTTAGGAAAGCATCTTCAAAGTGAAGGTCTGTAGTTTGATCCTGCATGGAGATATGCATCTCAGGGGTGAGGACTTCAAGAACAGATTGGTGAATCATTTTTGCAGAAGTTCAAGAGAAAGCACAAAAACGATATTGGTTTGAATGTGAGAGCTCTCTAGAGGCTAAGGATGATGTGCAACCATCTATCACAGTGAATGGAAACCATTTGTGCATTCTAACAAATACTCAAGACCCTTCATGGTGTTCACACTTTTGATGTTAATAGGAAACCCAACATCGGTAATTAGGAGTTATTCTAATCAATTTTCCTTTCACCAAACATGAGAGATGTATGGCTAGGATATATTTCTCATGACTTATGGAGTTCATGGATTTTTTTGTTAAGTGTTTCCTGTAATATCCTGAAGGATGAGCCCAGTTACATTATGTATTGTAAACATGTTTTGTGGGCTGGTGAGCCAAGCAATTGTAAGCTGGTAAGATTAGGTGTAAGTAGGCCGAAGAGCCTAGGTGTTAAAGGCCAGGAGCTTGTTTTTGTACATGTAATTATGCACTTTGTTAATATAAAAACATCGTTGTGTGTAGACTGACCATGAAGAAAGAGTGATGTGGGAATAAGTTTCCATAAGGTTGGGTAAGGGAGGAGGCTAAGTGTTTGTGCCTAGGGGCTAAGCTAAGGGGGATTACCTCTAAGGGGATAATATTTTATTATTATTCCTAAAGACTAAAGTGGACAATTGATGAATGTTGTCCTAAGTTCCTGGAAAAGGGACGTATGCTAAGTGGAGTGCATGTAGTTCCAGGAAGATAGGTGTCTACCTAGGAACATGCAACTAAAGCTGCAGAAGTCAGCCGCGTTGGGGGTTCACTCTCCCATTCTTTCATCCTCTGCCTAATTTTGTTGGGATCTGGGGTGTCTAAATCGTTTTTCCTCTGCGTCTACATCTGCATACCCACACATAGTAAATGAAACCCTCATAGGAAGGTTTTTCGTCCTTTCCATTCTCCCATCCTCCACCTGAACCAGATACCTCCATCATCAACTTCTGTGTTTTGTTCTCTGGTCAGGCATCCTAAACCCAGGGATAATTGCAAATTGATCTGCATCTTCTGTGAAGCCTGAGCATCATGTATTTGTCTGTGTTGTGTGTGTCATAACTATTGGTTGTTGTGGCCATGAAGTTCCTTGGATGATTGTGTCTTGTTTCCATCATCTCTTCCTTGCTGAGTATTTATGTTGTCTTCCTTGTGTGGGAATGAAGTTGAAGAAGCAGGTTGTCAAGCCTATGTGCAACACTCTTTCTAGGTGAGCAAGGTGGTTGTGGTTGAAGAGGCAGGTGA
>SNQJ01S0223856.1:0-14829 GCA_010110895.2 Picea sitchensis | reverse complement strand
CAATATCTCTTTCAAATATTTTTCTTGAGAAATAAAAATTCCTGCAGAGCTTTGTTTTACTTGTAAGCCAAGAAAATATGACAATTCTCCTATCTTGAGGAACTGTCTGCTGCTGCTTTCTGTCTGTGCTTCCTCGAATTTCTTGAGGAACTATCCCATTTCGGCCATCTCTTTTTGTAGTTTATCCCTGTGATGCACTGCATGATTGAAATCTTCCTCTAAGCAATCCTGGACCATTTTGGAAATCATTTCCCCGTCGTCCTACGTGATCGTATAGTTTGGCAATGCTCGTTGTGCCTTTGATTTCTTGTGCACACCTCCTTCCTACGCGACTGGTCTCTTATTTCCCCCCGGTTCCTATGTGATGGGGTTTGGGGTGGTCTCCCTTTCTCCCTTAGCTTGCTTCGACTATCCATTGGTCGGCTGTGTAGTCTCATTCTGCCCCTTCTAGGTCCCTATCTGATTTGGCCCTTCGTCTACCTAAGCCAGCTTGTTTTGGCCTGCCCTTGGTTTCTTGGGCACTGAGACTTCCGAAAGATGTGTTTCTTCTTGCGCTTCCTCTCCTTCTGCTATTTTTTTGGGTACTTCCCAAGTAATGGCTGGGATCCTCCATTCATCAAGCCATTCGTTGATGACCATGTCTATATCACCTTCTGTGATGTAGTAGCGCATCAGTAGCCAATGTCTATCTGGATCCTGCCTTGGTTGTATCCACATTGTCTTTGATTAATGCACCATAACTGTGGGTTCAATGCATCTGTGGTGGTTTCATACCTTCCATTACACTTGCTTTGCCATCTCTAGTTGGCATGTTTAATGTGATGTTCCCTCAGTCCTTGTCGTGCTTTAATTTTGCTTAGTGTTGTCCTGTCATACTGCTTTTGCCGACTTTTCGTTTCCCTCTCATTTTTATTTGGTATGTAATCATTGTCTTGACTTTGCTGAATTTATGTTTCGAACGTCATGTGGCCTTTCTCTCTCTGGCATGTTGTGAGCATTTNTTATTGCGCGATGGGTGGTCGACTGTCCTTGTACAACTTCAGTCGGCTTCCATTGATCATTCCCCTAAGGTATGCACCTGCTAAATATCTTAACTGTACATCTCCTCCGTCTGTGATAGGTTTTACCTCGTATGGTCCTAGCCAATGCATTCTAAGCTTCCCCGGGTGTTAAAACAATTTGTTGTCATAGAGCAATACTAGATCTCCATCCTTGAATGTCTTCTTCTTGATGTGTCGATCGTGCCAAGATTTGTCTCTAGATTTCTACACTTGTTGATGGAATCATGCTAGGATTCGGTCTTCCTCCATTGAAAATAATTGATTCAGTATTTCCTATACTACGCCTTGTTCTATCATTTGTGTGATAGCTACTACGTGTAAGATGGGTACTAAAAATTCTAATGGCACTACTGCTTCTTGGTCATAGACTAGTTTGAATGGTGTGTGCCCTATCAAATTTTTGCATGTAGTCCTATAAACCCATAATACTGCTAGTACTTTGAGGTCCAAGTCATCTTTGTTGACGTTATAGATCTTAGTCAGTGCATTTTCCATAATTTTGTTGAAGGCTTCTATTGTGATGTTTTCTTGTGGGTGATACGGTGTGCTCTTCTAGTGATGAACTTCATACTCTTCGACCATCACATGAATGGTGTTTTTTATGAAGTACGTGCCTTGGTCTCTCATCAAAACTCTTGGGCACCCAAATCTAGTGATGACTTGTTCAAACAAGAAGTGTGCATCTGTCTCTGCGCTGCAATCTTTTACTGGTGCGGCTTCCACCCATCTTGTTAGGTATTTCGTTGTGGTGATGATGTATATTGCCCCTGTCCTTTTGGCTCATGGGTTAATGGGTCCCACAAAGTCTATTGCCCATTTATCAAATGCCTGTACTATTACTTGTGGTCGTAGTGGTGTCTCGTCCCTTCTGTTGGGTTTGCCTACCCTTTGACAGACATCATGTCCCTAACAGTACTCTTTCGAGTCTTTGTGAATCATTGGTCACCATAGTCCTGCATGCAGTACCTTCTGTGTAGTAGATTTTCCTGGGTAATGTCCTCCTATGATTCCATCGTGGGATTTTGCTAAAATTCTTGGTCGTTCATTCTCTAGAACGTACCTTCATAAAATTCTATCTGCACCCATTTTGTATAGGTGTCCTACGATCAGTTGATAGTCGGTTGCATAGACTACTAGGTTCTTCTTCTGCACGGTGATATATTCTTGCGGCACAATACCTATGCTTAAGTACTGGAATCTGGATGATCTATACGAAGTAGTCATCAAGAATATGTACTGATAATAACTGTGCATCCAGAAAGGTGTCATCTAGATTCATAGGTTCTTCTCCATTTGTGACCCTTGACAGGTGGTCAGGTCCTGCATTCAATTTTCCTGGCTTAATTATTACTTCAAAGTCAAATTCTTAAAATAGTAATAACCATCGATAGATTCTCCCCCCTAACACTGGCTTGTTGACTAGGTATTTCAAGGATGAGTGATCTGTAAACATCTTAAAGTGTTTCCCCAATAGGTAATGTTTGAACTTCTGCAGTGCATAGACCATGGCGAGGCCTTCTCTTTCTCTCGTGATATAATTATATTCTGATTCTGATAGTTTTCTGCTTGTGAACTCTATCATATGATCCAAGTCTCCCTCTCCTGGCTGCGCTAAGATAGTTCCAAGTTCTATCGCTGATGCATCTACATGCACATGGAATGTCTTTTCCCAGTTTGGAAATACTAATATTGGTGCAGTAACCATCTTTTCCTTCAGGGTATCCAAACCGTGTTGACACTGATCGTTCCATTGGTATTTGGTATCCTTCCTTAACAATTTTTCCATTGGTGATGTGATCTACGCATATCCTTTGATGAATTTCCTGTAGTATCTAGTGTGCCCTAAGGTTTCTCTTAGCTGTCCGACTGTTTTTGGTGCTGGTAAGTTAACAATGACGATGATCTTGGCTAGAACCACTAACAAGGCTTGTTTGCATACTATGTGGCCCAATAGTATCCCAAACGGTGTTCCAAATATGCATTTTTTGATATTCAGTGATATCTGGCACTATCTGCATCGTTCTAACATTAGTTGTAAAACTTCCACATGGTTTTTCAATAGACTGTAAATTGTCCAGCCATCCAGGTATATTTCGAGGAGCTGATGGATGAATTCCTTAAATGTTGTGATGACTACTTTGGAGAATATTGTGGGTACATTCTTCAGTCCAAATGGCATGACTATGTACTAATAAGATCCCCATTCCTTCACAAACGTGGTCTTATGTCTATCCTCCTGTGCTATCTTAATCTGATGGTAGCTTGAGAATCCATCAGTAAATGAGTAAGCTTCATGTCCCCCCACATTCTCTAACACTTCATCTATGTACGGTGTAGGGAATGGGTCGTGTAGGCATGCATTATTCAACTTCCTCAAGTTGATGCATATCCTAATCCCTCTTCCTTGTTTCTTGTCCTGTACTACCATTGGGATTATCCATTCTGATTCCTCAACTGGTTCGATGATGTCGGCTTCGAGCATCTAATCGATCTCATATTTCACTTTCTGTTTATATATGGGGTTTAGTCTATAGGGTCATTGTCTTATAGGTCTCACTTCAGGTCTAAGTGGTATCTTCATTTCTCCCAGTTCTCCTACTATACCCTTCATATCCGTAAATGTTGTGGGAAAAAGGTCATTATATTCGCGCAACAATTTTGTGATGCTTTCTACTATTTTCTCATCCCAATAGTCTCCAATGCTAGCTTATTTGGGCTGCTCAGATGTCCCGATGTTAAATTTCTTTACCTTGATTGGAGTAGCAATGACTTATGATTCTATGGGTGGTCCTTCCACATCTATTTCGCCTTCTATTTCTTTGATATGAATATCGCGTGGGTCATATTCATCTTTTGCTTTCTCTTGTACATGATAACATGACAATAGTTCCTTGACTGTCTATTTATTCCTTTGTTTCTCTTTTGTGATAAATTCTATTTCTGGTTTTTTGATGAATATTACTCCTTTGATTCATTTGAGAGTTGTGTCTATGTTGGGGTTCTCATGCTCAAATGAGAAAGTGATTGTGAAGTTCTGTTGCAACATCCTCCATGTTGTAGTTCCTTTGCACAATTCTTGGTCTATGTACCAGTTTTATGGTATGCCCTCTAAAGTATGTATGAAGTGAAGAGGCCATTCCTCTGGTGGTGTCATTTTCCACAACATTTTTCACTTTTCCAAGTGTTCTGCTAGTGCCTCTTGTCCTTGGTATTGTTGTTGTTTGTTGTATTCATGTTCTGCGCTGAACCTTATGCACAGTAAGCGCTTACATTGATACTAATCTGTGATGGTATCTTTATGTGCACCCCACCATCTTGCGGGTGTGGCCTTGAGTGCTAAGTCAAGTGCTGGCAGTCACTGGTTCTCTAATACTTTGTATCCGTATTGTGTCAAGAATGTTTCCAAATCATTTAGCTCGTGGAAACTAGGTGGTTCTCTGATTTCTATGCCTACCCATCTTACTACGCAGTCTTTTCTTGCAAATCTTCGCGTGGATACTTCGTTTACTCTTTGCTACCAGTTTTATAACCTAGTATCTGAGTCTATTGCGCATGAAGTAATTCTCTGCCAACTGAGTACCATGTCTGTAGTTGGGTTTACGTAATCCTCATCGCGTGTAGTTGTTCTGTATAGCTAGTCAATCTCCTCTAAGTCCAGGCAAGTGGGTTCTACGAACCTCTCCTCTTCCAATGGATCTAGTGGTGCTATGACCCTGTATTCTTTGAATTCAAATGTCATTTTCCTGGTTTTCAAATTGATTATGGTTTAGTTGTCAAATGCCCAATCCAGACCAAGTAGTGTCGGGTAAGGTGTTGTGTCATCCACTATTTCAATGACTTCAAAGTCTTCTTTAGTGCGCACTCCATTGAGGTCTACTGTCACTCCTTTTAGTCTACCTATTGGTAGGACTGTATGTTGGTTTGCTAGTTTTAATTGGACATTTGAATATCCCAGTGTTGGCTCTCCCATGCATTTCCAGGTCTTCTTGGGTATCACACTCACTTCAGATCCTAGGTCTAGTATAATGTCTCCCATGTTGAAATCTCCAATGTTAGCATTTAGTCTAAATTCCCTACTTGTTCTTCTTCTGGTGTGTAGTTGATTGATAGTTTTTGGTTCTAGCTTCTCTTTCGTCTTGCTGCTACATTTCTCTAGTATGTTTTGCAATATTTTCATAGATGAAGGATCACTTAATACTTTTACGCATGATTGAAAAAAGCCTTTTATTGTACTTACTTGTCCTTTGGGTTGCATTTTGTTGGTATGGTCCAATAATGGTGGCATCTCATATTATGGGGCTTCCTTGAATGCTTGCGCAATTGAAGTCAACGTTGTGTTCTCCTTCTGAAATTATTGTATGGCTTCCTTAAAAGTCTCCTTTTCTTTAGGTGCGTCGAACTGATTTCACGGTTCAGTGTTCTTCTTTATCCATTGGTTCTGTGCTGGTTCCTATCGAACTGCATCACTTCTTGTTTTCATTCCTCCACAAATGACTATATTTATGTTTCATCCTTCATCCCTAGCTTTGACTGAAATCCACTGGACATTCTGATTGTTCTGATTCCTCTTTTCCTGGATCTTTACTAGTAGTGTCGGACATTCCTCAGTATCGTGGTCCGATGCACGGAAACACATACAAGTTGCTGGTGGAACTGGACATTCTCATGTGTAATGTCCCAATTGCTGAAAATTGTGACATGTGATGGGTCCTCTACCATGTCTAAAACCTCCTCTAGCTCGTCCTCCTCCTCGGTAGGCTGCTCGGTCACCTCTCGATGCATTATACTGTGGTGACTCATTATAGTGCACGGTATTGCACTGGGGTTGTGTCAGGTTGTACTGCGGCTGCACATTATTGTATGGTTGCTACGCGGTGTTGTATGGAGCTAAGGTCTGATTGAACTGTGGCGCTGCTTGCCTAGTCATCATTTCAGCCTGTACCCTGTATGCATCTGATGTTCTTTCCCGCATCAGCTACATAGTTCTGCAATCTTTGTCATCGTGGCCTATTGACTTACAAAAGGTGCAATGTGAATTCTTCATAATTGTCTGGTATTTCTGCATCATTGTGCAGTGATAAGGGTCGTGACCCATTTTCTTTCATATTTCACACAATAAACCTCCCTATGGTAGCATATTTGGCATACCTGTTTCCATATGCTGCGCGAATGTTGGGAATTCGTTCTTGTGGTGTCCTTCCATCCTGCATGTGGTGCACCAAATGACTTCTCGTTTGTCCTTGTTCTTATTCTAGTTCAGCTGAAATGTTAGATTCATCAAATCCTCCTTCAATGCCTCAATAGCTAGGTCTGTCTACTGGTACTAGTTATCTTCCAATTGCAAGGCTTCCTGCAAGGCCTCTGTCTGCATTTGAAATTTCTGTTGTCATAGGGGATATTTTAAGTGCAGGAGTAGTGAGTTGACAAACATGTGCCAATGTTGCATCTCGGTCATAAGGTATTTTAGTTTTCCTTTTAGTCGCTTGAACCTCTGATCGATCTCCCATACCGATTCTCTTGGTTTCTGTCTTATTTCAATCATCTCGTTCATGTACTAATCCTCTGAGCTCGGCTTCTAAAATTCATTAATCAGTAGCTTCTTAATATCTTCCAGTGTTCTCATTGTCCCAGGGGCACTGTTCGTGTCTAGACTCATGTACCAGTCTAGTGCGTGGTCTCTTAGCATAATCGCTAGTTGCGCGAGTTTGGTATCTTCATCAGTGATCTGTTTTGCCTCCGATATCTTTGCACAAATGAACAAATGCTTCTCAAGTTCTTCTGTTGCTTCTCCTCGAAATTTTGGTAATCTGATAGTGGGACCGCGTCTTTCCATTCTGAATACTGAACTACTACCTCCTCTGCGCAGTGTAGATACTTGACTAGTGTTGTTGGAGTTGGCTCCTCCAGTTGTTGCTCCTAGTGTATATGTACTTCTTGGTGTCAGACTTCCTCCAACCTTCGGTTGTCTAAATGGTGGTGTTCTCTTTGGTGTATTAGTCACACATGGGTTTGTGGGTTCCATACTAACATTAATATGGATAGGATGGTTGCCTTCTCCTCCCGTTCTTGGGCCTCTTGTCTTCCTCTCGTATGCTATGTGCAAGATTTCCTCAATCTTCTCCACAACTCGGAGATCCTCTACCTCTTCCTCATCGCTTGCCAAGCCCTCCCTTGCGGCTACGACTCTCTTCTTGGTATTCACCTTATATTGGTAGGGTACTCCACTACGCATCATTCCTGATGACACCAAGATCCATTTGAGCTGGTTGTCATCCATCATGATCGGGTTCAAGGGTTCCTCCTCCTTATTTCCTTCATCCTGACCTTCTTCCATTTATCCTCTCTCTGTCAGTGCTTCCCCCCTTCCCCCATGCACGCAAGGAAGTTTAGTTGTCTGATTCCATTATCATTACACCTTTGTTATATAGAAGTATCTTAATATAAGTATACAAGGATTGAATGTACCTTCCTCTAGGTCCACATAAAAATTCTTTCTCTGCTTCATTGTATGACTTTGTTGTGTCGACTGCGAATTCAATGATGAAGCCTGCCACAATACTGTCAAGCCAAAATTCTACTACACGGGTGAATTTGTTGTTCACCTGCTGTAACTACTCAATCTATACTGGGGTCCACTCTAGCTATCGAACCTGGTTCGTCGCGTGGTTATCCTTCAACCTTAGTATCCACTCCTTCAATTTCTACTTTCATGGGGTTCCATGATCTCAACATTCCCTTCTAATGGCTCATTGGTCTTCTTGTTTCACTCGTTCTTTTCTCATGCAATATATCTCATCTACTCAGTCCTCTCTTGTTCCTCTAACACGGCAACATAACCATTTGTTGGTTTTTAGCCACTCTCTTCTACTGTCTGATTTATTGACCCAGGGTTCATGTCTTCGGGTTTCCAACAAAGGCTCTAAAACTATCGGCCCTCCTGGTAATCCAGAAGGCAACACAATACATAGAATGTACTGCACAATCTCACCCGAGATATCTTTAAATGGGTGGTTGTAAGACTCAATTGTTTATAGCCTAGGGTTGAGTATGAGATAGGGGTTTATTAACCAAATCCATGCGCTAATATTGGTGAATGTAATCTACTTATTTCTCACAGGTGCACATTTCTATTTCACAGTTTAATTCTCGAACATCATAATCGTATTCCATAACAATACATTAAATCCTTTAATTATCATAACAAAGAACTGATGAAATAAAGCAAAGAGATACATGCATTCATCACATTACACAAATATTACCATGGTTCACCCCCTCCTGTTCTACGTCCACAAATATTTGGCTCTTGGCTCTTTCATTATGATAGTTTTGCATCTCCAGCGCCGCATGCTTACAATTCCCTATGATGGGTAAGATCTCTATGAGGTGAACTAGATCACACCAGGCTCCAAATCCTGCAATCTAATCCTCAGATCTTCCTCCTCTCCTCTGTTCTAGCTCAACAGCTTACAAACTTGGTCCATGACCATATTACATAATGCATCAACTCGTATCTAGCTATGATAGATCATTACAAAAACTGAACTAATACAAAAGTGAATCAACCTCTCTATCATACCTGTGCATCTCTATTTATATATATCGGGCTCTTCATCCATTTACAATGTATTACCAAAACCCTAACCCTACCGACATTAGGTCTTCCTCCTATGCACGTGTGTTGTTCTTCCTCCAGCTGTCGTTTTCCTTGTGCACGCTTTCTTACATGCGTGTGTGTTGTGTTACCTTCCAGTTTTTACTTCCTTTTATGCATGCTTTCTTTCTCATCATCATCCTTCTTTCCACTTTGGCCTAGTTCCAACAAGACTTCACCTGTTTGTGGGTGATGCCAAAAGGGCTGATGTCTTTAGGTTTTTTTTGGTGAATTAATGTTGAATGCCAAGTCTTCCCACTGTGCGCCAATAGGGGGGATATGGTTTCACAAGAGAGGGGGCTAAAGGTGGGTCCAAGGGGAAAATTCATGTCATTTTCATGAGTTAATGTGTCATTACCATCTAATCATTCTTTGACTTATTATAAACTCAATCATTGAATTCATGTAATAGGTTGGGTGAAAGATTCAACACACCTAGTTATGACATCATGGGGTGAGTACAAGAAAGAATGGGGGGAGTGTGAGAATTAAGAAATACTTTTGGAAAAGAGTGAGACTCAAGCAAGCAAGGGAGAAGAAGGAAATTCGAGTAGGAAGAGGGGACACTATTTACATGTTGATTTTTTACAGCAAGAGGAGAGGGGGGTGCTAGAAAATAGAACCAACCATCCGAGCTATGGAAGTACATCCCCTTGGGATGATTTTGATGCTAAAATGAGGTTGGGTTCCTGTAACAACTTGATGGAGTTATAAGTTAAATTTAAGAATAAGGTCGTATGCATGTTATTTCTTTCCTGTTGAGGAAATGGCTCATGATCCTTGAGAAGGTTGTTGTGAGCACTCTATAGGAACAACTGAAAATACCTGGAGTCCCTAGCTATGATATTTCATGGCCAACCATGTGCACTGGAACCCTGGAAGGAAGTGGGAAGGCCCGAGGGACTGCATGGCAGAAAATGGGGATCCCATTCATTGGGTTGTGCAGGTTGAAGGGAAAAAGTGCGAGAAGATTGGAATTTATGTTGGAGTAGAAACCTGGGAACTAGGTTGTTGAGTGTGTGGATAGTGAACAAGAGGGTTGGACCTCCTTGTGGACTCATAGCCTTAGCTAGGGGGTGGATTTTTGTTGAAATAAAATGAACAACAAGCCTATGGATGGTAGGAATGTCCCTTGTACACAACCATACAGTTCTTTATAAATACATAAGCATTGTGTTTTATTTTGTTATATTAATTCTGTTGTGTAAAGATGGATATTGGGATGATGTGTTTTATTGATTAAATGAACCCAAGAATTTTTATTATGTTGTTACATGCATGAGTAATTTAATATGCTTCTTGCTATTAATTTTATTTGCATAGAGAATTTAAATCCATTTTTAGCAAGCGTATATTTATAGTTAGTATCAGAGAAAATTTTGTTTTTGCTAGTAATGGGTATGTTACACTTGGTTTATTCTTCTCCCTTATAATTGTTGTTCTAATTTTTATGATCACCTATTTCCCTTGTTTCTTGGCATCTTTTACCTTTTGAACTTATTTCCTCAATTAAACTTGATCTATATGAATGTTATCTTCGCTTATGAATATTCATGTACCTTTGAGGCTAGATGTTTTGCTTAGTATGTCATATTTGCTCTCAATTCATCTTACCTTAACTAAAATTAACCTTATCTTATATTCTATTGTTTTTCTTATTCTTTCCGCATTTATAAAAATAGTTTTTTCAATTTGTAACTTAGTTTGTATCTATTGCTTAATTTAGTTTTGAAGTGTCTTTCATCCTTCTTCTCTTAGGCCAAAAATTACGAGGTTTAAGGCTCTTTTATTTCATTCATGTTCTAACTCTATTAATTTATTTATTTCATCTTTGATGGGTTTGATATCAAGATTGTTTTCTATAAGTTAACTTATCTTCAAGGTCTTGGATATTTTCTATCATTATTTGACTTCCTAGTTTTTCATTATGTCCACCCTCATTTTATTGTTTTAATCCCTTGTATGTTCTTTCCATTTTTTGTTCTTTACTATAGAATCTACAACGTGCTCTTAAAATCCATAAATTTATAATTTATTTGTTTCTGGACTTTTTCCTCAAAGGAAGAGAATTTTCCCTCATGCATATTTTCTATGTTTACAGAAAATTTAGCTTCTCTCTCTTTAGTGTGTTTTTCAAGTGATTTTACAATGATTCCCTATAGCAGGCAAAAGATTCTAAAGTCATCTTACTAGGTCTACCTCATCTATTTTTGAGGTTAGAAACCTTGGGTGCACTATTTGAAGTAATGGATACACTACGTATTATTGTGAAAGCAAAAGTGATAATCAATGGATAGATGAACTCAATACCTATATCTACTAAATTATGCTTGCTCAATATGGGCTAATATACTCCATCCACATGTTCAATAAATAGATCATTTTGTTCATAATGTTGGTAGATTTTTGTTCATTTCATTCAGGATACAACATAGATCCAATCTGTAATCTCTTAATAGCCTCAAGCATATGTATGACCTTCAACCACCAAATAAATTAAGTTTCTCATGTGTATATATAGCCTTCAATCACTAACACCAATATTTCATATGGTAATAATCGCTTAATAAAAAAAATGATCTGAAATGGATCATTATATAATGTCATCAATCTTGGTAAATTCTGGGTGGAAAAATTGGAGGAATTGGATTGCAAGGCCCATTTGAGTGGCATGTCCCAATTTGGAGATTTGGGGTCTAGAACCTTCTAGAACCATTTTGAGGCATCAAACAACATGTTTTGGGATCAAAACTCTATGAGCATATCGCACTGCCCCTTGATGCTATTCTACACATTGATACCTATCCAACGATGAAAACATCGCCTCAATCGAAGCTCATATGTGGAAATTATGCCTCCCGCAAGTTGACCTACCTTGTTGACCACCATGGTATGAGTGGATGCCATGTCAATGCCCATTAGCCACATGTGAAATTTCAAGAAGATTCTAGAAGGTACAAAACCTTATCACTAATTGAGGGTTGAGGATGCAAAAACCCCAACCCTAGAGGACCATCAAGATATGTTAAATATCGAGGCTCTAGGAAGAGAAGGGGTTCCATTCTTTTGTATCGTACTTGTTCCATAGTTGAGAAGAGCATCCAAGGAGTAGGATTTGAGAGCCATTCAAGCCACATAGTCATAAGAAACTCCATAATGAGTGTCCATTTCTTTGTACTTTCATTTGCATAACTGAAGAAAAGAGAGAAAAACATAGGCGTCACTTTCTAGCTGGGGTTTCTCCCATATCGAGTTTCTCGAGATATATCTTGTGTTCAATTATGTGTATATTTGTATGTGTGTTAGGGTCATAACCCACACATAGATAGAAAAATATATTCGGATGTAATAAAGGTCAATATTAATAAGGCCTTGCAATAAAATAGAATAAGTCGAACGTAAGAAGACCTAATAGAATCTTTCGCTTCTAGAAGGATCTTCCTCTAGATGCTTCTTTTGATAGACATATTTAGTATAAATAGGATTCGAGGGTATGAGAACCCTAGCTTGGAGATTNTGTAATAGAGCTCTGCTCGACTTGAGGTTGCCCCCTCGAAGAGGCCCGTGAACATTTCTCTCAGAATCAAAGTGTTATTTATGTTGTTATTCTTATATCATTCCAGTGTTATTGTGGTGATTGTTCTGGTTATATTGCTATTATTCTGCCATTTCTAGCATTCTATTTTTGTTCTGCATACTTTTTATATCTGGTATATTACAAGTGGTATTAGAGCAATTTTCTTGGCAAAAATTGTGGGTAAATTTGGTTTTTAGGGTAGAGACGTATTCCGACGTATTTAAGCCACAAAGATCTATTGTTACGCACATAAACCAGTGGTTGAGGGATTCATACATACAGGAGATACAAGTTGTTCTTAAGCGCACATCTGTTGGCCACCCTTATAACCCCTGTTGGTACCCCTTCGAGTGGTAGCGCATCAGACAACACCTATGTACAAATCAACCTAGATTTCCTAAAGCCCTCTTTAGATAAACCAATCGATTTCCTGACTACTATAGTGCCACCGAGAACAACACTCAGGAAGATACTCTCTAGTACCTGGGTAGTCGAGTAATATGGCTAAGGGTATGGTCTATCCTCCTTAGTTAGTGCCCTGAGATATTGGGTCGAGTACTACTGTTGGACCCCACACATATATCAGAGAGCTATAGCATAGAGCAAACCCTTGTCTATAGAACCCTTGAATATCTAACCCTTGGGGACATAAACATAAACAAATTAAAACAGATAGGATTTATTATCGTGCAACTGTGTTCGGGTTTCCAAGTAACTACACTTTTCTTCCTAGTTAAGCATTTTGGCATTTCATCCCTGCAATATTCTTCAGACCGAAGTATAACTCCACAGGTGTAAAAAAAAAAAAAAAAAAAAAAAAATCACCATTATTTGAGACCTATTCCATTGGATTCATCTCTTCTCCCTTATCACATTCATACATATAATTTTTTGGAAAAAATTTTGACCCCACCAGCCCCTTTTCGGTTCCCTTGTCCCCATGGCCCATACCCATAGCCAAGACTTTGAAGCTTGCTTCAATACCTTGAAATATAGTCTCACTGAGACCCAATAAGAAGTGAAATAACTCAGTGCCAATGTTGTTGCCATCAATACAACCATGCAGTCCTCAATGGAGGAAATCAAACAAGACCTAACCACCCATCTTGAATCTGTCTTTCTATTACTCTGCACCAAGCTTCATAGCCCTACAAATAACCCTTCCTTTGACTCACCTCCACATACTGAAGGTGAACATTCCTCTCATTCCCATAACTTTCAACACCATCACTTTCAACGTGACCTACGCCTTCTGCGGGTGGATGTGACCAAATTTGATGTATCGGATCCCACTGGTTGGGTAACCCAAATGGAACATTATTTCTCTTTATACGGCATTACAGATGACTTCGCCAAACTCCGATATGGTGTTCTCTGTCTATATCAAGAACGTTGGCAATGGTGCCAATGGAGAAAAACTTCACGTCAAGGGTATATTGCTTGGACACACTTTGTGGCAGATCTTTATGAATTTTTTGACACCGACACCAACCATTTGGGTCGTTTGACAAAGTTGAAACAATCAGGAACAATGGAAGACTTTATAGCTTCTTTTGAGCACCTCGATTTTCGGATATAGGGCATGTCTGATGCCTTTTCCGAGAGTGTTTTATCAGTGGCCTCAAGGATGAGATTCGGGCCCATGTCCTCATGGCTCGGACTTAGAGTTGGGTGGAGGCTACTAAAATAGCTAAAGAATCACAATATGTTGTATCTTCTCAAAACCGGAAACCCGCCTTTATCCCTCGCCCTAAACCAGTAAATCCCACTACTCCCTCGGCTCAACTAAAGATCCAAAAATTGACCAGGGATGAAATAGATGAATTACAATTCAAAGGCCTTTGTTATAATTGTGATGACAAATATTTCCCGGGCCACAAGTGTACGGAACAAAATCTTTTTATGGCCATCTTTGAGGATATTTCGGAAGAGGATGTTGAAACTCCCCTTGTGTCTGAGTCATCTGAAACCACTGAAATAACCCCTCCCTCAGACCCTCCCAAAGTAGAACCGGTCATTTCCCTCAATTCTCTCACTGGCTTCTCCACTCCCCAAACCCTCAAGCTAATCAATTACATCAAGCATCAGAAGGTCATCATTCTGGTTGATAGTGGAAGCACCCATAATTTTATTTATCACTGCATTGCCCAAGAAACTCATTGCTACATCCATGTCATCAATAATTTCTAAATCATGATTGTCAATGGTGGCTCCATGAAATGTGGAGGGTGTTTTGAAAATGTGTGTCTCCAAATTGGTGACTACCACCTGAAATATTATATGTTTTCTATCGACATGGGCGGTTGTGACATTGTTTTGGGTGCATACTGGCTAAGGACTTTGGGTCCCATTCTCATGGATTTCAAGGAATTAACCATGCAATTTGACCATGAGGGTTGTTGGTCCCCGGTTTTGACCATGTTCTTTGCCCATACTACATACCATTGACCTCCAACTATATGCCAGTACCACCCTTTTTGACCTCCTTTTGATATAATCAACATCCCTTTACCATTCAAAGGGGTCACCTAAGGTAT
>SNQJ01S0223855.1:0-25676 GCA_010110895.2 Picea sitchensis | reverse complement strand
CCCCCCCCACCCCTTTTAGTATTTCCAACAATTGGTATCAGACCAAGTGCCTTCGGCACAGTCTAACAATTGGAAGGTAGATCCTGAATATGGATCAACAAGTGGGAATTTCTAACAATAAATCACCATTTTTCAATGGAGGTGGCTATGCTCTATGGAAAATAAGAATGAAAACTTCTTGTTAGCTATTGGTTTTGATATATGGAAATCTATTGTAGATGGTTACACTACACCAACTACTCCACCCAAAGATGTTGAAGGAAATAAAATATGCAATGACAACTCAAAAGAAGTTAATGAAATTCTAGGAGGATTGAAAATTTCTATATGTGTGAAGGTTATGCATCATAATTCAGCCAAAGAAATCTAGGACAAATTGGAGGTTGTACATGAAGGAGATAGAAAAGTCAGGGAATCCAAACTACAGACCTATAGAACTCATTTTGAAAATATGAAAATGAAAGAAAAAGAGAACATTGATGAATACTTTCATGGGGTAGATGAAGTGTTTAATTCAATCAGAGAAGTAGGAGAAGAACTTACGGATAAACCTATTGTGCAAAATATACTAAGGTCATTACCTATGAGATATGATGCCAATATTTTAATAATTGAAGATAGGCCTGATCTTGACACACTCACAATTGATCAACTTCATGGAATTTTTACAACATATGAAATGAGAACAGGGAATGATAAACCATCAAAAGATGAAACAACCTTTAAGGAATCTAAAGCAAAGAATAAATAGGAACATATGTCTCATGAAGATCAGTCAGACATATCTGATATAGAAGAGGCCAACTTTACAAAGAAACTCCAAAAAGGATTTGGAAAAAATAAAGGAAAGTTACCTTTCAAATGTTTCAACTATGGCAGAATTGAACACTTTGCTAAAAAATGTCACTATCCAAAGTAGGAGGAAAATGATAAAGAATTTCACAACCAGAAAAACCAATACAATAAGAAATTTTATAAGAAAAAGAAAAACTTCTACTCTAAAGAAGACATCAACTCTTCATACATGAGTAAAGATGAAGATTCATAGCTTCTATTTATGGGAATGAACACTCAAAATAATGGTGTAGATGATGAAGAAAACTCTGAATTTGAAGGAGAAGTGAACCTAGAAGTAGAATTGATTAATACTCTAGAGGAACTAAGAAAGTATAAAAAGAAGAACAAGCTACTTAGGGCACAACTTTAAGAATTTGAAGAATCACATCAATCAAAAGAAATAGATGCATTAAGAACTATCAAAGAATCAGAGAAGATCATCAGTGATTTAAAATCCCATCTCCTAGAAGCTAATAAAGTTGAAACATTCATTTTAAAACAACTTAGTGATAAAAAACAAGTTTGTGAGAAACTAGAAGCTAAGATTAAGATGCTAAAAGGTGAACTTGAGAAATAAAATAAGGTATTAAAATTTGAAAATAATTCAAAAATATTGGATGAAATTATCAGTATTCAGAGGTCACCAAAAAAAAAAGACTGGTTTGGGATACACCCAAGACTCAACCACTACATCACAAGGATCATCCAAAAGTCCAATCAGTTACGTAGATGCTATAAAAATCTCCTTAAGAAGAGAATATAATAAGGCAAAAATGATACCATTGAAAATTGTTCCACATAAACAGAAATCAACACTCCCTATTAGAATAAAAGATGACAAGAAAAACACAAACACCAGAAGAAATTCCCCTTATAAATATCCATTTATTGGATACTGCTACTCTTGCAATAATTTTGGACATAAGGCAGTACACTTCAAAAATTATGGACAATACAATCGTAGAAATGTCCAAAGATATAAGAACAATAAGTACAACACAGAGAAGAGAAACTATAACTCATTTGCTCCTTTTCAAAGCTTCAATATTGAATGCCAAAAATGAAACAACTATGGTCATAAAACCAGAGAATGTAGATTAGAAATGCAATCCTTAAAGATAAGAAACCCTAATGAACAAAATAAGAAGATATGTGATACAAATTATTTTCGACACGAAATGAGAGCTGAGATATAATAAAGAAATGCACAGAGATATCACATATATTCAATAATATAACGGAAATGTATCAGAGATGCAACCATAAACACATATATACAGTAATACATGATTTATATTAATTAAATAAATGTACAGAGATTATTAGGTGATTTATATGTACTAAAAAAGACACTAAACTACCCTCAATTAAATTGTCAACTCGGGGTAAGTAAACTTAGAGTTGTAGAAAAATATATGCCAAAGGTAAAAGGTTGGTAGGATTATAATCTAACTAATGAAAGAAACTATCTAAGGCTAATCTACTCAAGCAAAACTATCTAATGAGCAAACCCTACTAAGAAACTTGAAGCTAGGTAACTTAAGTACTTTTGGGCCAAGGATCAATGGATAGTTCCTAAGAAAGAGAATGAAAACTCTATGTAAAGCAAACTAGTTTAACAATAAGAAAAAGAAAAGTACTAAGCATAATACACAAATGACAAAAGAAAACTTCTTTAACTTGCCAACCTACATTCAATGAGAAACTACCCTATGAAAGAAAATAAATAAGCAAGTAATAAAAATAACCTATCTAACCTATTAAAGCAAATAGACAAGTAAGCAAAGACACCTAAATAACCTACTAAATAAAAATACAAGTAAGCAAAGGCAACTAACTAACATAAGAAATCAAAAGACAAGTAAGCAAAGGCAACTAACTAACATACGAAATCAAAAGACAAGTAAGAAAATACTTCTCATTGAACAACTATCTAGCCTAAGAGGCAAGTGAACTAAATGCCTAATGCAAAACTATTTCTCTTGCATGAAAGGAAATCTAAATGCTCAATGCAATGCATCAAAGGAAATCTAGTCTATTGAAAGAAAGAAATACTAACAACTAATTCTTGAGCAAACTGCTATCTAATCTATCAAAGCAAACTCTATCTATCCTACAGCAGCAAATAAGATTATTTCCTAAGCTACGAAAGCAGGAAACTACATCTATGAAAGTAGGAAAACTATTCTTTTAACTTATGACAATTAAAATATAATGTTGGTGGTTGTGTGAATGCCTTCGGTGGTGACGGATGATATCTCGATGACACTTGACAACAAAGGACAATTCCAATGGTATAAGCTCAACACTAATCTCAATGGCAAAAATGAAAGGTGTGGAGTAAACAATCCAATGAAAACTTAGCCATGATAAAAGTAATGTTAAATACCTGAATATTCATGTATAAACCATCAACAATATAACGAGATCATCATTATTTAACTAAGAAATTTAATTTCATTTTAATCTATGAAAGGAAAGTGCGTGAAATAAAACTATACTATATCTATTTTAACCATTCAAACTATGATAAGAAAATGAATAAAAAACAGAAATTAAACTATGATATTAAGAAGTTAACCAATAACTAAGTGAATGAAATCTATGTAAAACTAAGATAAGAAAACTATAAAAAATGGAAATAAATATATCCATCCATCAATCTTTGTCAAAAGAAACCCAAATTAAGACTTTGTTCTATTCTAATTAAAAAAATTGTTCTAAACTTGACTGTAAAATTATAAAACAAAGCACAATTTAACATCTAACTGGATGCGGGGTTAGTATAGTGAGAGAGAGACTTGCAAGACTATTCCTAATATACAAAATCAACACATACTAACACATATCATCATCTAACCTACAAAAGAGGAGTAAAATAGTAAGCTACAACAAACTAATTAATTAAATAAAAACATGCATATACAAGAAATAAGAAAGAGCAATTTAAATTAATAAATGCATAAATAAACATAAGAACAATTACCAGACTGTTGGTGGGCCCCCCAACAAGTTGTGGCTACCTCCTACAAACACACCATGAACTTCAACAGGCTAAATTCACCATGAAAGCTTGAAAACACTGTTCTGGCACAATTCTGGCAATGTAAAACTAAAAACAGAGAAAAATCATTTTTCTGGCAATTCTAATGCTTATGCTACTTGGTTATTCTACTTAACAATCATCTGACCAACTCAGTGGTATTTATAACATTTACAAACCAAGTGGTCGGCCACATGAGGGTCAAACCACTTCTAATTTCAGCAAAATACAATAAATGATGCCATAACTGACAAAATGGAGCAAGCCAATAATCACCTTCTTTGGACAACTAAAATCGAGTTGTCTTGAGCTTAGTAGCTGGAGGGGGCGATCATGAAGAAAACCCATGTACCCGATTTGTCCATCACTAGCCGCCAATGCCATAACTGCCAACTCGCCTTGCATTTTTGTGCAATACTGGGTGCTGGAACGAGTGTTGGATCAAGTACCAAAACAAGTGTTGGAAAGAGTGTCGGATCAAGTATCAGAACTGGAAACATAGTGCATTTTTCCCTGTAACAACATAAAACATGAATTAACTCTTGGAAATCATAGAACATGATGAATTAAACTAGATTTAATCATTAAACATGAATTACATGTACCTTATGGCGATCATACCAATTTACCATAAAATTATTCAAAAAGATTCTTCAAAATGTGCAAAACATATATGTACATGCGGTAAAAATTTATAACAACCGTCATAAAAATGATCATATCTCGGGCCCATCATTACCCCCACACTTACGATTTTGCAGGTCCCACTGCAAACAAAAAGAAGTTACCCCTCGTGACTAGGCTTGCTGAGGAGGATCAGCTTTGGAAGCCTCTCTTTCTTGTTGTGTAGACTTAGCCTTGTGCCTTTTGTGTTTCTTCATCTGTGCTCTAAGGCTACGGTTAAATTTGGTTATCTCATCGACCAATCGTTGAAGAGAGTTAAATTTTGTTTGAAGGACTGGATTGTCATGATGAAGGTGTTTATCTATTGTCTTCCTCTCTTCCAACTGTTGGAGAAGCTAATGATTTTCTTTTTGTAGTTTCTCTATGGTTGGGATAGAATCAATGATCTTCGAGGAAGGCTTAGATCCTTTGAGGGATGTGGATAATCTATCAGTTTTAGGATCTAGATTGGGCATAGGTGAAGTAGGAGTGATGGGAGATTGGAAAGATGAGGTAGGTTCTGATTTTTTTTTCCTTAGTGGCTCTAATCCATCCACAGAGACCTCCCTAATTTGCTTATGAGGGCTCTCAAGGTTCGAGGACACTTGGATGGGATCCGAAGCAGGTGGAGATTTTGTATAAGGCTTGGTTCTTGTGCTCCAGGTACTCTTCTGAAAGGGTCCCTTACCAAATCAGTTGGCTCCCCTCTTGTTTGTAGGAATCATGGGGAAGTCTTGTTGCATTACCTTTTGTAGTTTCTTAGGTGTAGGACCAAGAGAAAGTGAAGGCATTGGGGGGTCAACAATAGGCTTATTTTGTTCTTTGTTCTTGGTCTTTTTCCCTGATGAAGAAGTAGGAATGTCAACAAGATTTTGGTATTGTTACAGAAAAGAGAGGGTTTGTGCAAGGGTGTTTGGAGTTCTTGGAGAGAGAGTTTTGGATGGAAATATAGTCTTTAGGCTAAGTGGTTTTTTGTCGGTATTAACTATCAAGTGAGGGTTTGCAAATTGGTAGATAAAGGCATCCCAATTTTTCCCTTGTTTCTCTAACTCGGCTAGAGCAAGGAGCTTGATCAAGCCATGGTGGAAGAGACTGTTGTGGGGATTAGTCACATTTTTCCTCACTTGAGAGGACATCTTCTCCAAGATTTTGAGAAAATAGAAGGGGAAGTTTAAGGGTTTGTTGAACAGAAAATGAGACAGCAATCTAAAATGACAAGCTTTGAAGTTGGAGTATCTACCTTCAAATGTAATTAACCTTGTGATGACGATGAGGGGGTTAACCAATTATATTTTTATCCACTCTTTAGCATACCCTTTTTCTCCTGAAATGCTCTCGAATTTGGGCTTAAACACCCTGTTGTAACTTGAGCGCGGAAATTGGTGGTTTTTGAACCATCTATCTCCCATTCTTGGGAGCTTTGTTGTAGCAGAAATGGAATCTTTTGTGACTTCAAAGGTGAGATACCCTACATGTGTTATCTTACCATCAAAACCAACTACAAATTGCATAGAGAGGTCGTCATCATGGCCCTACAAGCTATATAGAAATGGCCCCCAGCCAACGCACAAAAAAACTTCCCTTCTCTGTGCGAATTCTGGAATGGAAAACAAGTCTGTGTAGGAGGAGAGTTCGTATCTCTTGGGCATTGTGACAGAGGTTAAATTCACCAATCAAGGGCGAAATCAACTAAGAAATGACGCGGATTTAGCACAGGCCGAATTCATTTTTGGATAGAGGACGAGATGGCAAAGGTTGGGCACGATTTCTTAACGTAGGGAAGAGCAAATGGCAATAGAAAATGAGAAAATAGAGTCCCCATCCTGATTTTGGATGCACTTAAGATGGAGTAAGTTACACACATGTGTGTGCGGGCTTCCATCTGTGAATAATTAAAATTCAAAGGCTCGACTTGGAGCAATGTACTTGTGCATAATTAGATCAATGTCCAAGTCTTTTGACTTGGACATTTGATCATAACCATATGAAGCATCTTTTAATAAATTCCTGCAACCAATTGAATTGAATGCAATTGAATTCTGGTTACCTGGAATCTAGGACTGTTACTGGTATGCAATGGCACTTTGTTTGACACCTCATATGACACTTCATCCGGTACCTCATACGGTACTTCATCCGGTATCCCTGTCTTAAGTGTATTTTCACCTCTTATAATGGATAGCATACAAATTTGAAGTGTTTTTGACAACCACAGTAGTTAATGAGCATAGGCAAAATGCTCCATGCTCACCCAATCTTCTTGTATATGACTTGTAATGTCAAAAACCTATAATGAGCAGGTTATAGCAAGCATAAAATGTATTGTCAAACCTATAGTATGCATCTTGTAATGGCAGATAACCAATAAAGAGTGGTATGTTAAGCATGAGTTCAATAATTTATAGCACACAGGAGTTAAGCAAAAAAATAACACGACTATCAATGTAATAACCTGTATCATGGTAATAATACAAAAATTCTTGCAAAGACTTATTTCTCTAGGAAATGATCTTTTGTCAGCTCATGAACCCCTCCCCCACACTTAAGTATTGTGACACCTCAGAATCAAAAGTATAGGAAACTAGTCAGTGTCCCCCAATAGCAAAAGATTTATAGTATGTCAAGTGTAAAGATGAAATTTCACATATTGGTCTGACGAGACAGTTAGGAGATGGCCCCACCTATAGGATAAGAGATCCTATATATAGATAAGAAGAGGTAGGCAAGATAGTTTCAAGATAGTCTTAAATTTATTTCCCAATGGCAAGTGTATGGAGTTCATTAACCTTAGCTTAACCACACATAATTCATGTCATATTTGTATGCAAGTAATGCCATACATCAGGACAAGTTTACATTTATTATTTATTTTTGTCAGATTACCATCCTCGCTAGGTAGAATGCCCTGTTTCCAGCAAGCCTGTTCAGTACTCTGGCAGGTTTACCTAGTCATACCACAGGCCAGTACCCGCTTCCAACAGACCTGTTCAGTATCCTGGTGGGTTAGCCTCTTAAACCCTCAGACACTGGCCCTCCATCATTTAAGATTTTAGTATAATATTTCTTATGCAAGAAGATGGGGGAACATCTCTTAAACCACTTTTATTTCTTTTTCTTTTTAATTGGGATGGTATTTATGTTAGAGGATGACTTTTCGTTATATTATTTAGTGGTTGTCCTGGTGTAAGGGGTACTTAAGCAGACGTGGAATTATCTAAAGATATGATATAATCAAGCTATTTAGTGTGTAGTGGATGGTACCATTGAGAAATAACAGAAAGGTATCTCTAGGCTCAACTCACTTTCTTATTTTGTAATTATTGTGATGTTTCCATGACTAACTGCTAATTAGACCTCCTTGTTACTCTTTGATAAAGATACTTGACTCACTTACTCATGTTTCTTGGAAAACCTTTACGAGAGACCTCTAGGATTGATAGTTATGGTATCACTTCCTTATACAATGGTGAAGAGTTTCATGAGCAAATGCTTTAGAATGCCTTAAAAAAATTAGAATTTTTGCAAAAACATGGCTAATTACAGTAAGTCAATATTCATTTGATGCTTTTAGCAAACACAAAATTCAAGTATAGCAATGTGTTGAAGAAAAATTATTGAAGTTGTGTACTCCTAGTGAAATAAATACTTACATAAACCTCTAGAATTACCTTATTAACAAAATGAAAAAACTATTTACATATATACAGTAGGAAACTCAAAAAAAAAATCAAGAACAAGGGGGGACTTCCCCATATACTAAGGCCAATGCCTTGTTAGCTGTCATGAACTATAGAAAATCTTCTTTGGAAATGGGCTTATGATAAAATTTAAGTCGGTGTCCATTTACCACAAAGGAGACTTGTCCATCGTCAATTGTTTTAATTTTTACAGCTCCATTGTCATATACAGTGTCTACCTCGTAAGGGCCCAACCACCGAGTGGTGAGATTGCCTTTGAAAGTTTTGAATCGGGAATCAAACAACAGGGCCCAATCACCAGGCTTTAAGTGCTTCTTCTTAATAAACTTGTCATTCCACTTGCTACTCTGGTTCTGGACTAATATCATCTGTTGGATGGCATATTGTCTGATTTCATCCAACTCATTTAGTTGTAGGGCTCATTGCTTTTGAGCTTCATCCAGGTTCAATCCTAAATCTGTGATAATATGGAAGGTCCTTACATGGAATTCTATAGGTAAAAGTACTAAAAGTACTTGTTTCCCGTACACTAGCTCATAAGGGGTATGCCCAGTGGTATTCCTCCAGGTAGTCTGGTATGCCCACAAAGCCTCTAGGAGCCTATCAACCCAATCCCGATGATGTAACTGAATAGTCTTGGTCAAGATGGCTTCTAGAACTTTGTTTGTGGATTTTGCCTAACCATTTGCTTGCGGGTGGTATGGAGAAGATTTATGATGTTTAATCCCATATTTCTTTATTATCTCTTTCATCATCTTGGAAGTAAATTGAGTTCCTTGGTTGGTAACAATTTCACGAGAGACACCGAAGCGGGTAAAGATGTCTTCATAGATAAATTTGACAACAGACTTCTCTATGGCCCTGAATAGGGATTTTGCCTCTACCCATTTGGTGACATAGTTCGTACAAACCAAAATATAGTTCTTCCTACAGGACATGGGTGAAATTGGTCCTACAAAGTCGAGGGTCCATTTTTCAAAGGGTTCTATCATAACTTGTGCCTGTACAGGCATTTCGTCAGATGACGTAGGTCTCCCTATCCTTTGGAAACTATCACAACTTCTCACATACTTTGCAACATCTTTGAAAATGTTAGGCCAATAGTAACCTGAATGTAATACCTTATATGTTGTGCGTTTGTCAGAGAAATGGCCACCACATGGTCCATCATGACAACTTTGTAGTATATCAGGTACCTCGTCCTCTTGGACACATCTACGAATAGTCAAATTAGGACTTGTGCTACTTGGTTCTTCTACTTAACAATCATTTGACCACCTCAGTGGTATTTATAACATTTACAAACCAATTGGTCGACCACGGGAGGGTCGAACCGCTTCTAATTTTAGCAAAATACAATAAATGATGCCATAACTGACAAAATGGAGCAAGCCAATAATGTCCTTCTTTGAACAACTGAAATCAAGTTCTCTTGAGCTTAGTAGCTGGAGGGGGCGATCATGAAGAAAACCCATGTGTCTTATTTGTCCATCACTGGCCGCCAATGCCATAACCGCCAACTCGCCTTGCGTTTTTGTGCAATACTGGGTGCTAGAATGAGTGTCGGATCAAGTACCAGAACGAGTGTTGGAACAAGTGTTGGATCAAGTGTCGAAACTGGAAACATGGTTCATTTTTCCCTGTAACATCAGAAACATCAGAAAAACACGAATTAACTCTTGGAAATCATAGAACATGATGAATTAAGATAGATTTAATCATTAAACATGAATTACACGTACCTTATGGTGATCATACCGATTTACCATAAAATTCTTCAAAAAGATCCTTCAAAATGTGCGAAACATATATGTACATGCGACAAAAATGTATAACAAACGTCATAAAAATGATCATATCTTGGGCCCAATAGAGACTATAAAAATACAGAGTTAAAGACTCGCTAGAATGGTGGCAGCTTATCTCTAAGAAGAGATGTGAAGGCTACTCGCATTCGTAGGAAGATGATTACAATGAGGCTCTGAAGGCCTTTTTACAATAAAAAGAAATGCAAAAAAACCTAGACATCCAAAAACCTAACCCTAGGAGATGAAACGCCAAAAGTCATGTGGGCCTCGTTTGGGCAAGTTAGTACATCAACTTCCCTAGGTCGTAACCTTTGCATACGATCGTTTTTTTAGGCATATGATAGCTCGTTGGAAAGGTATCATCAAGGAAATTMATTTTGGGGGCTCGATCATGCCTTTGATTATAACYAAGAAGCTCGATCCTAAAAAACCTTCATTTAGGCCCTCAAAATGACCCCGGAAGTTAAAACTGCTAAAAATAGAAAATTGCCAAAAATGCCAGAAAACTATTTTGATCCAGTTGGAAAAGGAGGGTGGCCACYGATATCCACCTAGATCAATCCTCCCTCCTTATTAAATAATGGTCTCCATTGTGTTGAGTKCCCGGGGGAGATGAAAAAGCATTTGTTGAATCTAAATCTTGGTGAGTTGCTTGCCTTGCTGGAGACGTTGTGTTACTCTATTTGTGGAAGGCTATCACGAGCATGTGGTTGGAAGGGTTGGACCTTTTTAACCAATMTCGATACATGATATTMTTTTGTGCAAAAGGAATCTTTACACTCTTCTAAAATCTTATCRACCTGATTCTGTTGGATAGAAGGTGCTTGCGCCGAGGTTGTAGTGGTTGTAGTATCCTTTTGTTCACCTTTTGAACAAATTGTGAAGAAGCTGAATTTTGTAGTATGAGATACTACCTTGTGGAAATTTTTAGGTGGAACAGTAGTTGGAACTACCTTTGGTATTCTATAGAGATGACCCCCCAGAGAAACAATGACACTGTGGGGTCGAGACTCATAAACAACATGGCTCTTCCACATATATGGTTGGCCCAAGAGAACATCACAGAAATCCAGTGGGGCAACATCACATAATACCTCATCCTTGAAGGATAGGATGTCGTATGACAATCAACACTGCTGGCTAACACAAAGATATCATCCTTGGTGAAGCCACCCAATGTTCTATGGTTACAGGTGTGGTGTTGTTGACAATCCCAATTGTTTGACGACCTCTGCTGAGATGAGGTTCTTTTTCCTTCTGCTATCAACAATAAAATGCAGTGGGGTCCCCTTCACCCACATATATGAATGAAAAATGCACTCCCCCTCTTCAGGATCTGTTGGTTCTTCTGGTTGAATTGTTGCGGTTGTGAAAATAGCAGTGGGGTCTACGTCGATGATCTGGCTTTTACCAGTATTTTTAGAACCAGATTCTAAATCAGTGTTCATCTTCTTGTATTTGATCTCGGCCACCAATGACTATTTTGAGTTAAATTCATCGGTGTTGTGCTAGGGTATTTTATGGAAATCGCACCATTTTTCGGTGTCCTTCTTTGTCTTCCCGTGACCCTTCTTTTCCTGTGGCTTGTACTAGTTTTTGGGAGACTGTTTGTTAGAGCCATCTTTTTCATACTTTGGTTGTTTCAGATTTGCAAACATGAACTCTCATTTGTTATGGTGCTTAAATTTATGCTCGATTTTAACAACATATCGATAAGCAACACTGAGTGATGAGATGTCCAGAAAATCCATTTCAGTTTGGATGTATCTATGTAGAGCCCCACGGTATTTCAGAACCAAATGTCATTCAGAGTCTTTGATACCCATCTTGGTGTGAAAGGTATGGAAGGTATTGGTGAAATCCAGAACTTCTTGGCCCCTCTCTTGTCGCAGTGTGGTCCATCTCATGTACTAGTCGTCATAGTTGCCAACAGGGTAATATTGTTTCTTTACTGCGTCCACAGAAAAATCCCAAGCTGGCTCAGCCCCCTATATTATAGACTCCTCTGTGGAAATTTTCTCCCAGTAAGTTTCCCACCAACGTTTTACATGGGGGTGATATATAAAGAGTGCGAAGGTGATATTTTCCCTATCGGAAAAATGGTGAACAAATAAATAATCATCTAGCATATTTAACCATTTGTCTAGGGCATCTGCATCTATCTAACCTTCAAATATGGGAATATCAAAATTAACCTGTAACTTGAAAGGAGAGGTTCTTCCAAAGTGGTTGTTTGATGAAGATACACCTGTTTCTATCAGCAGGCATTGAAGGATGTGGGAAAAATTCTCCATCATTTCGTCCCTTTGTCACGTGAGAGCTTGCTCAAGAAATAGATTGATAAGATCGTATGCTCTGTCCTTTTTCTTTTCTTCCACCATTGAGGGTTTCTTGGGTGTGTAAGAGTGATTTTATTCAAGAGAGACAATATCGAGACCCAAATTTCTATACTCATACCTCATCGGGGACATGCACTGAAAAAAATGATCAAGAGCAACCTGCTCTGATACCACTGATCTGGATTATTTTCGGCACGAAATGAGGGAGGAGATATAATAAAGAAATGCACAGAGATATTGTAGATATTTAATAATATAATGGAAAAGTATCATAGATGCAACCATAAACACATATATATAGTAATACACAATTTCTATTAATGAAATAAATGTACAGAGACCGTAAAAACACAGAATGAAAGACTCGCTAGAATGGTGGCAACTTATCTCTAAGAAGAGATGTGAAGGCTACTCGCATTCACAAGAAGATGATTAAAATGAAGCTCTGAAGGCCTTTTTACAGTAAATAAGAATTCCAAAAACCCTAGACATCCAAAAACCTAACCTTAGGAGATGAAGCACCAAAAGTCATGTGGGCCTCGTTTGGGTAAGTTAGTACATCAACTTCTCGGGGTCGTAAATTTTGCATATGATATCCGTTTTAGGTGTATGATAGCCCGTTGGAAAGGTATCATCAAGGAGATTAATTTTGGGGGTTCAATCATGCCTTTGGATATCATTGAGAATATATATCTCAAAAAGCATTCATTTAGGCCCTCAAAATGGCCCCAGAAGTTAAAACTGCTAAAAATAGTAAATTGCCAAAAATGCCAGAAAAATGTTTTGAGCCAGCTGGAAAAGGTGGATGGCCATCGATATCCACCTAGATGAATATGGAAAAGAAAAATTTAAGTACAAAGAAATAAATATGATGAATATATTGCTCCTGAATCTAATGAAGTTAATAATAGGAGAATGGTGGGTAAAACTTCTAATAAGAAATATAATAATCAAATCTATTCATATAAAGTAGATCAAGCTCAAGACAAGAAAACTCCTAAAGAAACATCTGGCACAATTCTAGAACTTGATAATTTTATACAATTATATTATCCATTACCCAACAAATGGAAAATAAAGTAGGAAAATTCTCAAAACAAGGATAAAGAAGCTTCTGGTGCACAAAATAGTGATGATGATCATGAATCTTCAATAGTAGAACAACTAGAAGTATTGAGTGATGATGATCTCAAAATTTTTCCAATGTTGTTTTAATGATCCACTGAAACTCCTCAAAATATTATAAACAAATAAGGGAAGGATAAATTAGGGAAGACTTAAAAACTATTCTTATTGATACTCCTATGAGTATTGAAGCACAAACAAATGAATAGATAACTAGGATCATCCAAAACATCATGATTTGATGGTATAACTCTATGCAGGTTCTGATATGGTTTGTTTCATTTCTTCATCTGCCTAGGAACAATGTATATTATGTATCCTCTCAGTAAAGTTATGTGATATGGTCATGCATTGGTCCCAAATTGTTTATAAGTGGACAAACCCTAAATGGAAGTTAGTATGTGGGAAAGAAATGGAGTGAGTGGAAAAGTATAAATACAAGTATGCTTGATTCATTCGTGAGAGAATGGGTAAGGAGGATATCGAAGTGTAATAAAACTATGTGGTCTAGTTTCTGTGATGGTAGTTCTACAAAAAGTGAGGTAATGATGAATATAGGCTAAGTACAAGTTTGAAAATGAAGGGAAAAGACTGGAAGTTGAAGTTTCCGGAAAAATGATTGTGACAGAGGTTGTAGCAGGTATTGAGACAATGACTGGGAAAGTGACAAAAAATATGAAGATGTATTGGTTGGTTGTTGTGTGTTTGAGTTGGATGGACAAATGGATCAATTCTTGTTGGATATATTGCATTATATCAACAAGATAAGTCATGCGAAAAGTAGAGTATAAAAGTATATCAAATGAATTTAGAGAATTATACAGTATAGAAGCACCATGGATAGAGATGGGTGCATTTGGTTAGAGATCGATGAGAAGAAATGGACAGGTCCAAGGATCATTTGATAAGTATGAGCTACAATTTTGCAGTGTTCCAGTAGGGCAACAGTATCTGCAGCGACAATAGTATGTTGTATATAGTGGTATACATGGAATCTTGTAGAGATGACAGGGGGAGAAACCTTGTCAGTAAGAGATACCCCTTTAGAAACAAAGGGGGAGAGCAGTCAGAGGAAGAGAGAGAATATTGACAGGGGGGTCATTCGGTTGAGGAAGTCAGAGCATGATTGCAGGGGGAGTTACCCGAGTTCATATTTTGGTCAATAACATACAAATATACATAGATTAATCATAGGGGGAGAAACCCTTTGTCATTGATGTCAAAGGGGAAGACTAACTTCAGAGGAGAGAAGCATCATCACAGGGGGATTTTTTGTATGAAGTTGGTGTGTTTCCATCAATGAAAAAGGGGAAGATTTTTGGACATATTGTCATTGATGTGTTTTCATTGATGTCAATAGTCGAAGTCATTGTGATGTGATGATGATTTGTTATGATAAATTGTCATTGATGAAAAACAAGGTGCAAAATAACATTAATAAAATCTCAGAAGGAAAATTGCATTGCATAAATGTTATCGGGATTGAAATCCCCACAGTAAAACTCCAAAAGAATCGAGGAGGAATTATGTCCACTGATGTAGTTTTGGGGACAAACCAGGACCTTCAGATCTAGGAGTTGCAGAGGAGGATCGTTGGATAAACATCTAATTAAGTCTTGATCGTTGGATCTCAGTAAGGGTATATCAATGATGGAGAGACATTACGGGATCAAAGGTTTGATTTAACAATCGCACAAGTTTCGATTCCACAATCCACACAGACCGTCGATCGTCACCTACAACTAGATCAATTGTGGGCATCGATTCCACTACCAACGATTAGTTTCCATTGCAGAACTCGACGATGGTTTCAAACATCACACTAGTTGGGACTCCACAATCATCCCTAATTGTAGATACCCATGTTGGTTTCAAGTATAACCATTAGATCCAGGAGGATGACATGTGACACATCAGGAGATCCACATCAATAAGACCATGTCAGCAAGGACACATGGCACAATCAGATGGTGACAAGTGTCAAAGTCCAGTTGTAATTCTAGGTATTTGTAAGTAATAAATCTAAGTGACATGTGGCAACACTCATCTAGTTCCACATCAATAGTGATGTTAGCAAGTTACATCACTCTGAGAGTATGTCCTTCAGGGGAAACTAGCATCTACCACCAGCAACTACTCGAAGCGCCAAAGTGTGAAGTCGCAAACTAATGTTGGTCATTGATCCAAGATCTTCCAGGATGAATCATGACCCTTAGATCAAGCACAGTGGAAGGATAGTGTAAGGCATACTAAACAATCGACAACAAGAAGTCATCGTAGTATCATGACTTATTTGGTAGGTAAACACATTGAATGGATTGAACTGCCTCATCGTTATAGTAACCCAAAGTCTCAAAGTGTCAAAGATCTGAAGTAAGATCTGACCATCTGTCGAGAAGGAAGATTCATGTTCAAGATCCTAATAGTTCACAATGAGAAGGCCATTAACAAAACTTCTTGTTGAGGTTGCGCGGACTATCCACTCAACCATATATTAAGACATAACCTTCATATCTATGAGTAAATAGATAATACGTACTTCGGTGAAATTTTCTTTGGAGGAGTTGGAAAGCTGCAAGATTTGGAGTCCTGAAGCTCCGAATTCTTGAAGTAAATGCGAACCATCCACTCAACTGCATATTAAGTCATGGTCATCGATTTTTTTGAAACCTCTGGACAATCCAGGATCATCCATCTAACGAAAGAACAAATATCGACCATCCGATTTACTTCGGCGAAATGTACTCCAAAAGGTTGAAATATTGCAGAGGTTGGAAGTCCCAAAGGACGAAGTTCCGAAGTAAATAATGGTCGTCCATCTCAATCTTTGATTAAGTCATATTCATTGGATTAATAAGTGGAAGGATAGTGTAAGGATCAAAGATAGACCGTTGATTTGGTTCTAGGATTCATGCTAACCATTGGATCAATCCTTATGAGAAGTAACCACTTCGGGAATGTCAAACTTCAGAAGACTAGATGATTCTAAGAGAGAATTATCTCGAAGGTTTAAGTCCAGAGGACAAGGTTCTAGCCCTCGGTCATGGGTTATGAACACATAAGTTGTGAGGCATTGAGAACATCTCTTAAATTAATAAGCTCATGGTTGTGCACATATGGTCACATGTAAATGGTTTGAAGGAAGTGCCTAGGAAAAATTCGATTTGCAGAGACATGGAATCGAGTTAAAAATGAAATTGATCCATATCTGTGATCGATTTATGAAAAACACTCTCACTAAATTAAAATCCTTCATGATAATTTTTGAATAATAATAGAGACTATTGTTAATTTAAAATGAAGAGGTGTGATAGTCCAAACAGAGGGACACAATTCTTCATAGCTCAAATTGGTTGGAACAATATATAAATGAGAAAGAATGGTGAGAAGAAAGTGTATTTGTAGTCCAGATCAGAAGATCAAAACAGAAGCAGAGTCCAAGAAGAAGAACTAATTATTCTTATGAAGTGAGGGTGGAAGGAAGGAGCATGGAAGAAGTCATATCCTTTACTAAGTAAAGTGTAAATTAAGGGAGTTGGTGGTTCCTGGGGTTTGTGCCCTAAAGTTAAGGGAGTTGGTGGTTCCTAGGGTTGGTGTCCTAAAGATAAGGGAGTTGGTGCTTCCTAGGGTTGGTTCCCTAAATACAAGGAAGTTGGTGCTTCCAGGGGTTGGTTCCCTAAAGACAAGGGAGTTGGTGCTTCCTAGGGTTGGTTCCCTAAAAAAGGGGATTGGTGTCTCCTAGAGTTGGTGCTCTAAAAAGGATTGGTGTCCTTCACTATTTGTTTATAAAACCTTGTAATTTATGTTAATTATATATTTATAATTGATTTTAAATACAAGTCCATTGTTGATCTATTGTGGTAAATAAGAAAATATCAAGGTAAATGCTAATTGTTGAAAAAGGACAATATTGATTCACCTCCCCACCCCCCCCCTCTCAGTATTTCCAACAATAGGCTATTACATATCTCATAAAGGGAAAAATATAACAGTTTATTTAAAATGCATTAGAAAAATAAATGCATTTTATAAAGAGCATGAAATGGAAAAGAAAGTGATTTTAATTCACTATAAATTAATTACTAATGCACCCACAAATCAAGGAGAAGAAAGAGGGACAAGGAATTCAAATTCAAATAGAAGTGTGAGAAAATTAAAGTGGGCCTATGAGATATTAAATAGAGTTAATGACTAACAAGAGTAGTTTTTACATGTGCACCCACTCAAAAAGGAAAAAATGAGAAGATCAAGGTAACGTCTAAGAGTAAAAATATGAAGTGTAGTAATTGGGTGATGAATAATCATTATTTTATATTCTTAAATGAATATTTACTTGTGCACTTGTCCATGTGAGTGACACATGGATGGGTGAATAATAGGTAATTAGTAAATTAGGAAATTACATTTTTTCATGTAATGGACAAGTGGCTTGGACCATAAAGCCTATAAAAAGAAGGCTTGAGCTAGAAAGTTCACGTTTTTTGCTTCCTAATGCTAGATGGTTGTTGTAATACCAAATTTTCTATTGGTGATTGTTGATGAGTTTTGTCTATTGAGGAGTGTCCTTGAGGTGGTGGTTTCCTCTCAAGCTTAACAACTTCACTCACTTTTCATTTTTCTCGTTGGTACCTTTAGTACAACCTCGTTGCAACTTGGGGGTCCTTGGGGAAGGAGAGTACCCACTAGAGCTATACATAGTGTGGTCAATCGATGGACTATCCAACAATCAGAAAGGTTGATGCAAGGCGATAAACTCGCAATTCAAACATTAACAAGTCAAGATAAAAAATTTAGTAACCTTTGAAAAATTTACCTTTAGTAAATATTATTTTTTGTACAATGAATTTATAAATTGCATATGATCATGGTGAGGTTAACTACTTGATCCTTGTGAATATATCATTGAGTGATATTTATTGTTATTATATTAAGATTATCATTTACTCAAAAATATAACACATGAAGCAATGATTCCTTTATATATATATATATATATATATGTGTGTGTGTGTGTGTGTGTGTGTGTTTGTTAGCTAGGATTTTATGGAAAATAAACTAAGAATTATACTTAAATCATGAGGAAAATTATAGTAAGTGTTGTTTGGTATACATACATTATTTGTACAATCCAATTTCTTGGAGAATGAGTGGAGTCCATCCAATATTTCATTTCATTGAAGTTGTCAAAACATTGCTAAGGTGATATGCATCACCTGTAGCTTGTTTTTGAAATCAATATTATCATTTGGATAATTAATTTTGGATTTGAAAAAAAAAAAAATCTTCTATATTTATATTCTGGAGTTCAACTAGTTTTGTACCTTTTGTTTCCTTCTATTGTAAACATTGTCATGACTAGTATTTTACCTTGTTGAATGCACATGATGTTAGAATATAGGTCATTCAAAATATGGTAAGACCATCACTCTATGTTTATGTATTAAGTTTGATTTAGTAATTCATTCATAGTTATTCAAGTGTGTTAAAAAAAAGTAAATGTAGTTTTCTGTGAATTTATTTGAGGAACAGGAAAACCCATGACTGCTCTCCAACTAAACTTTCTGATATGTCAAAGAGATATATAGGCTAAAGAATTTTTTTTTAGTAAGATATATTTTCTATTATATTATAAACAACATTTACAGAAATTCAATGGCCTAAAGAAGGGCCCAAAACTATTCATAACAATTTCATCTAGCTAGGATACCTGTCGACCTTCCCAAAGGGAAACCGGGACATATTAATATGAAGGAAGATTATAATATAAAATATGTCCAAAAAACTAATTGAGTCATGAATATCTATCAAATATATAGTAAAATGCATGATAAGCCAAAATGCATGATGGTCATCCAGGAGGGGCTTGATTGTTGGTCTTCGAAGGCCCTGCACCAGAATCCCCTGCATCTTTGATTGTCCCTTGGAGGCATTTTTGAGAGCCAGAAGCCTTGTCATCCCGAGGAAGCATGATACATCCTCCTTCACTTTTAACAAGACAAGAAACCAAAGTGGTTAATAATTGATTGTGTTCCTTCAGTGCCTCTATCCTCAGCCAAAATTTCTAGAGCTTGGGTTCCTTGGCCAACATGTCTTGTGCTATGTGCCATTATAAACCAACCATGAGAAACAATTTATTGTCCCTAGAAATTTTAGATCCTAAATTAGGGATGAACTAGGCCACCTTATCATACACATCATGTTCTTCGCAATATGCACAAATAACCTCCACATCCTCTTCAGTGGACTAGAGTAAATCATGTGGTGAAGGATCAATCGTGTTGAATATGTTGTAGAAGTTGATTTTTCCTAAATGGCGACCTTATTTGATTAGAGAGGATATTTTATTTTCTCATCACTTATTAAGATCATAGAGAAAAATATCTCAGAGTCCACATAATGGTCACCAGACACCCAAAGATAAAGTAATAGTGCCAAGCTTGTTGGAGAATGGCAACATTGAGCACTTTCCCAAATGAGCTTAGGAGTATACAAATCAGTCATTTGCATGCTTAGAATCAGTGTTTCTCACAAGTGAATCATTCCCTGTGATGGTAATAGAAGCACCCTTGGTACTTGCATCATCATTCATATTATTTCTCATCGTTGAACCCTCTGTATCACACAAGGGAAGGAGATGTGATAGTCAATTTCATCACAATTTAAAAATAGAGGGAAGGTGTGAAGGATTGATTTTTCTAGGGAACATGGCCAAGATGCCTATTGTAATATTTAAGATTACATAGAAATTCAAGAAGGGATACATTAAAGAAAACATATCAAGACACACGTACTCAAGAATCATTTGTGGGAAGGTTAACCAACCAATTTCATATTCCTTCTTCAAGAGTATTTGTACATAGGATAAATGGTTGGAGCAGTTGCACCCACTACGAAAAATAGTTAGTTAGGTGAGTTTATCCTTTAATACACTTTATTACATGTATTATTACATATCTTCCTATATTCACTTATGTATGATAATGTCTAATGTTTGATGATTATTACAAGGACCTAAAAGGCATCCCAACATCTTGGCCACCCTCAATTCCTTTCTCGTCCCAAGCAAGTGTGCAACAACATCCTAGATCTCTACTATTGTAGAAGTATCATTATTTTGTGTCAACCATGCGTATTGGTCTGCATAGGTGATTCAGCTGCAACAACTACCATTTTTATAAGGATATACATGTATACAAGGTTTATTGTGACTGGATTCCAATCACTCTGAGTGACTGTATATCACATATCTCGACTCCTAGATCTCCATGCTTCCAACATTATTTTTTATTTGAATGGCACCCATTGATACCTACAACCAACTACAAATTCCACTCCTCATAGGAGCCATCGGGGTTCTCTCTATACTTTCTCTAGTGATATGTCGCTCATGGGGGTTATTTTTATGGAATCGACGAGGGTCTACAACATAAGTCAATTCTACCATTCTACTACTTTCGTTGTCATGACATAGGGAATTGTTTTGCAATTATTCTACCAAGGGGCTCAATTAATTCAGTATTTCTTATGTCATCATCTTTTCTTTTAAGCTATTGTGTGTGTGTCTCTTCATCTGATGTCTCTTTCTTGAATTCCTTTGAGCAGTGCTCATTTTTTTACTACTTTGCTTTGTTGCTCGTCAAACTTGTGTCTATGTTGTTGGTTATGTTTTTGTGTCCAGTATTTGGAAATGTATGGAGTCTATGTTTTTACATTACATGAAGGACAAACTTTGACTTTACTAATACTTTGCGCATGCGACTTGATTTTACTAAAACATTATTTAATGAACTTTAGGACACTTTTGTTCTGGTACTACACTTTTACAACTTAATAAAATATTGTTGACCAGATATTGACTGAAATCAGTGAAGAACCAATCTCATCAACAAAGTAATGAATTACATTACATGATGGAGAGGACCAGCTGCCTTATAGACTCACATTTAACCCTCTCTCTTCATTTGATTCAATTAACTCAATTGCGCACTTGAATCAATAGAGTGATATGTAATTAATTCACATGATAGCATATATTTTTTTCTCTGCTGCCTTAATTTAATTTAATATAACAGACTCTACTTGACTAAAGCATGAGTCGACTTGGCTGGATTTGACAATGGGTCGAATCGTCTTGACTGACTCATTCCCAAAATGACTACAATATGACCTCAATGTACCTTAGTGTAGCTTATATATATGACTCCATGATTTTAATTTTTACTTAATAAACTATTAAAATATATTTTGATATACAAATATTGGTACGCACATCCAATTTAAATGCAGGAGAAACAATATTTATTTTTCATCGACATCACCAAGGACTCGTTTCTTTTCAACTCCACCAGTCGATGGTCGTTCCTTCTTCATTTATATTTGAATTATGCCAGACTTCCTTTCTGTTCGATTTCTCTGAGGTTAGAAGCACCATTGCATATGTAAATGGAACTGCATATAGTTAATAAAGTCCCGAAATTCTAAGAGATTCCAACCGAATTCTTGCAGTGTTCAATGACATTAAAAATCAGATGTTTCCCATTTTTTCTATATTTCAGTGGAAAATTATCCTCTAAATCCATAGATGACTCATTTCCTAACGGTACCCACTTGACTTATGGAGCAATTCGAAGCATGTTGAACATGTTCTATCCCAATTAATTAATTTTTGACAACAGAGAAAAGTATATATTTGTAGTCTAGGCTTAGTCGACAACATTGATCAATGAAAACGTTGGCACAAACAACTATTAAAGGTCTTAACTTTCTCTATCATCTTTTATTAGTTCACCATCCATCAGTTAGCAAGGGAACTAGGAAGAAAATGGAGACATTGACGATGAGGGTGAAGTCAACCCTAAAGTATTTTTTCTGTAAGTCGACCAAAAGTCGAGACATTTATCCACTAGGCCAATGAAAATTTCACTACTTGTCATATTTTCCATTGGTCATTAAAATTTCTTAGTTGGGATAGTTTCCAACACAAATTCGACAGTTACATTTTACATTTGAAGTTCTACATACGATACTTTACATTTAGCAATTACAATGAGTGAGACGATACCTTCAATCAGATTCAGTTCAACATGTTTCTCTATCTTCCAAGTAATGGCTGCTCCAGATATATATTTCCATGAAATTTCTTTGACACATGATGGGTCACGACGCATTATTTAGGGAAAATTTTTTCTCTTAAATTTCAATAGCTTCAATGTTGAGTGCTTCAACATGCATTCATCGAGGAAAACAATTAGGATTTCTTCAAAATATTTAAGGTTGACAAACATAACATTTTTTTTGTTTTGATCTTCCTTTTCATTTCATTTGCATGGATTTTACGAGAAATACAATCAACATGAACATTTCTTCAAAGTTTCTTTTGTACATTTTCTTGTTGTAAGCTTTCTTTTACATGTAGGTAATGTTGATCTGTGACAACAACATCTAAAATTCTTTTCTTTAAATATGATTGATGCATACTAATAGTAGTAGCATGCATGATATCTACTCTTCTACTAAGTGCATCAACAAATTTATTTTCTTTTCTTTGATATGCTTGATGTGTATTCACTTAAAAATTCCAGCCATCTCATTTTCTTGGCATTCAAAGTTGGTTGTTCAAAAAGATATTTTAGACCATTGTGGTATGTTCTTAATTTAAATATCTTCCCCATGAGATAATGCATCCACATCTTCAATGCATGAACAATGGAAGCAAGTTCCAAGTCAAGTGTGGCATAGGTCCTCTCATGTTTTTTAATCTTTTTGGACTCATATTAACCAATGACATGTCCATTTTGAGTGAGGGCTTCACCAAGTCCTTCCCTTCATGCATTTTTACATACCAAAAAGCTTTCATTTGGGTCAGTGATATTTAAAATAGGTGCACTAGTAAGTAATTTTTTCAACAAATTAAAGTTCTCTTCGCACTCAGATGTCTGTTGGAGTTACTTCACACACACCTAAGATTTCTTTTTTCTAAGGTTTTTATTTGTTTATTATTCATAATTAGTCATTATCCAGTCTCTTATATTTTAGGAGAGAATATTTGTAACTCCCCCGGCCGTTACATCCCACTTCGTCGGGCAAACGCTACTGTGCGAAACAACATCATTCTCATAGTTAATTAATAACATGCATTTAAATCAAATTAAACACATTTAACTTAGAGTAAGAACAAGATTACTGCTAACATAAATAATCCCTGGCATTAACAATAATTCATATGCACAATAGAATACATGATACATATAATCATAACAGGCATGCAAAACATAATAGTAAGCATAAGTTGATACTTATCTTTGAAACCATGGTAATTCCACCAACTACGTGCAGGCCATCCACAAACCTCCCAGCCTTAGACCACATTTCTCATCATGCTCAGCAGTGGGTCACCCCCGAGCTGGGACTAAGCTCCACCCAAGGCAAGGAATCCTAGTCTAGGCTGAGGTTATAGGGAAAACTGCACAGAATAACCGGAAGGATTCTTTCCAGGATGCCTTCTTATGCCCACTACTCACTGACTCTCATTCCCCACATGCTTGTTCCACCCGGGAGTATACACCTTCACAAGAATAGTTCATCAGTGCTTCACTTCCCTTTATGGGTCTCGGAAACATGCTAGATCCGAAAGTCTTAGAGCTCCATAGCTGGTGCTGGACTCTCTCTGGAAGAATACCACTTCCCAATAGACTCCTTCACCTGGAAATAACTTCTCATAGGCATGACACACTGCCTCTTCAACTAAGGGCCCTAAAACCCGGTTCTTCAGCCCCTTCCGACTCAATTCCTGCATGGTGAGGATAACCACAACACAACCCCACTCAGGAAAACAGAAAACAAAAACCTACAGACAGATTGGGCAACCACGAGGCTCCACACAAACATACAATGGTCCCCAAGCCACACGCATTCAAGCACTGCATGACCACAACAGTCCACTAGAAACATAAACAAGGGCTTCCCAAAACTAGTGATAGACAGATGCTACAACATAACAAGGCTGAGCAATTACGGGACATTCATTTTTCCCCAACCAACAATATAGGACAAACTCACGGCTCAGGTTTCAGGGATGAGTGAGGGTGTACAGATATCCCACGTAGAGACTTAACGGTTCAGGTAAGGATTCCTTAGAACAAACACCAAAATAGAGGTTGATCCTGGACACCCGCAAGTTCAGACGGAGGATGGAGAATGGGAGGTTGAACACAGACTTGACGGTTTTGATAGCGGGTGTACCGGCTCCTCCTGAAATCAACACATGCCTCTTTTTTTGGCTTTCCCAGAGTTGCATGAGGGTATTCTTGTAGAGGTCATACAGGATTTTTGGTTCAGACAGTCCACCATAGAATGGAGGAGGAACCCGCATCATGGCTCAACTCAATAGTTTTAACTGCATGCGCTTGGGTTGACACTTGTCACCCATGAAGCTCGTTCCTTCCCATTTGGAAGTCACTCGTCCTTCCAAAGAACTTAGGATAAAAAATCACATTTACATGGCTTTTGGAATAATATTAAAATATTATTCCCAAGGACTTAAGCCCCTAGGCTCAACACTTTAGCCTCTCTTCCCAACCCTCCAGCCCCCCAATCCCTTACCCACTATGTGGAAGCTTAGTCCCCCATCACTCATTCATCGTGGTCGCTCTAGACGCAGCGATGTTTATATTTTTATTAATGTTCTGCATGATTTCATATACAAAAGCAGGCTCTCGGCCATAACACTTAGGGTCTCCGACCTAATAACACATAAGCCCACCATCTTATATAAACTTGGCTCACCATCCTATAAAACATAATCGCAATTCATAATGCAAGCTTTATACTTCATAGACATGATGTTTGCACTCTTCTCGTCACTGTGTGAGAAAAAAGTGAGTGCTTACATGCCCAGTTGGGCTCTGATAGGCATGACAGCTGTATGGTAAAAGGTTAGAAAGAAAACAATAAAGCTATTAACAAGAACTAAACAAAAACTAAATGAAACTATGAGCATAGAAATAAAAATAAAAAAAAATAAATGACAATGGACCAATATCACCAATGTATAAGCTGGTATGATAGATGAAATCCAAAGATACACAATGGAGAAAGAGGACTTGGGTCCCTTCCCTCTCCAATGGAAGGCTCTTGAGGCCCTCAACTGATTGCTCTCCTTACA
>SNQJ01S0223853.1:0-14829 GCA_010110895.2 Picea sitchensis | reverse complement strand
CTCAGGTATAAGCATCTGGTGAAGCAATGGGTACCTAAGGAACTACCTCCTATAGATGTTGACCTCGTTGTAAACAATAGGACATATCGCATTGCACCATCCTCCCTGCATGGCTTGGGGCTATTTTCCATGGATGGAATAATTGTAAAATACAATACAGTAATTGAATTGATGGACTATGTCAGACTATGTTACAATTATAATGATTGGATGCGGCTAGTCCGATACATGTGAAGTATGCAGAGATATGCACTCGTCGCAAATTATATACAACTAATAAAAAAGGATAAAAATAAGGGTGTGACTATCTATATTGATGGAAGGCCTATAGCTTCTGACAATATCCCAGGGTTTATAAACAACACATGACCTGGGACAAAAAACAAACAACCAAATTGCATATTTGAGGGACGTGAAGAGAATCGAGTAGTCTTGTGCGCAATAAAAAAGATAGCTCCCGGGAAAGATTTATTAGTGGATTACCATTTGAATAGAATAGACACATTGACTAATAACGTGCAGGTTCTTATGCAACACCTCTTTAAGAAACCTCTACTTATTGGATTATATTTTTTTATTATCTTTAACACTGTTGTAAATATTATTATTAACATTGCTTTTTTGTTATCATTAACAATTTTTTAAATATTTGGGGGTTCTAATTATATTATAATGTGGTAGGATGATTGTGGAAAAGGGCCAGCTGCAGAACATGTAAATGATTATCAATTTCCACTTTCATTTTACATTGTTTTTATTATTTGCTTATATAATTTTATTGATATAACATTGTTTTTGCTGAAATTATATGTAGTGAGCAGACCATGTGGATGATGATTCTGCAGATGAGGAGGGATTTTATTCTTGTGTTGATATGATGCTCTTATTAAAAAAAATTATCATTAAAGATAACAAGGAACTATTTAGCTTGTTAGATCATCCAGAACAAACTCCGGATGTCAATGAAAGGATCAAGCTCCTTATGTCACAACTTAACACATATAAGGTAATAACCATAATTTTTTTTTTTTTGTTTAATGCACTCATATGTTCAATTATGATACTTTGTTCTTTAACTTTTACATTATCTCACGAAAAAAAATAAAAAATTATAAAGGAATATTTGGATCCTGTTTAGCTCGAGGTTGGTAGTAGTGGCGCTACAGAGTCCTGATGCGGGCGGTCATACAGCTACTAGATCACTATTTACTTCTCCATCTTCCACACCTCATGCAGATAGGAGACATGACACTCATCGATAGGCATCCACACCTCGATCAAAGTCTAGAGAGGGTGGAAGAGATGAGGATCATAGTGATGTGGTTGAGATGGATGCATTTCCTGGAGCTAGACGTGTGACAAGCATGGGGACCCTTCCGTGCACATTTTTGGTCAACAATAATGGACTTCCATTAAAACAATCAAGACTCCCAGGTAGCTTTAAATCATATTTTAATTGTTTAATGTTGTCCTCATACCGAAATATTCATCTAGATTATTAATTTTAAATTAATGATCATATATTTTTGTGTCTAGGAAACGACCTTTTTATAGGCATGTAGAGAGAAAGGCCTTGTCTATTTTTGGGGCAACCTTACGCATCAGGTGGAATTGCCAGAATTCCAACCTCAAAAAGGAACTTATGGATTATCTTGAAGGCCTCTTTGGTGTAGACAGGTTCAATACAAAAGCAGTCACATTTGCAGTGGGTGAATATTTAAAATATACCCGGGATGTTTATAGATGAAGCTTGGAAAAAAATCCTAGGTATGAGCGTCCTCCCTCAATTCTAGAGAGAGAGTAGAAGGAAATCATTGATGATGCAAAAGAGAAGAAATTGAGAAAATCGGGAGAACAAATAACTGGTACACCAAGGTAAATTACAATTTTTTGAATTCAATACTAGCTTTATTTTTATTTAGATCTAAATAAAAGTGTTGTTATATATAACATACTTGAAAATTTTGATGATATGTTGCTTGACACTTCGAAGGAAACCAAAGAAAGGATTTCCAAACATGGCCAACACAAGCTAGGCCTGGGCAACTACATGAGGTTACATTCATGAATCATAAGTACCCAAACATCTTAACAATATTATTTGTATCACCTTACAACTTTAAGGTAATTTCAGCCAAAAACATTAAAAAACCATACCCTTTTGCAATGCAGGGTGACGACTTCAGAACTGGAACCATGGAGGAAGACCTCCAGCTTGGTTACAAGTACAGTTATAAAGCCGTGGTTGACCATAGGAAAAGCATGGGGCAGACCCAAAGATCCAATTTGTTGGATAAGGTAAATAAAAATCAGTCCACCGTAACCTTTCGTTACTTATAAAATACGTAAATGTTTGATATCGTCCATAATTTAATGTATTACATTGTTTTAATCAGGGGAGCAACACTATCAACCCTACCATTAGTATTGAACAACAGAGTGTTGATAGTGAAACACAACCAGAAGATCATGGTGCTCCCCATTAGCCCCATCCCAGTGAGGTGCAACCCCAAGATGTTCCTATGAATGTAGAGGCCCACGACGATAAAATATCTATATATTAATCATATACTTAATAATCTTGTACTTATAAATTTTGACGTTTCAATGACAGAGAATGTCATAGATGATCATCCTCAACCTGAAGATCAGTTGAACAGGAAGGAAACCATTCCAATGGTGCCACCTAGAGGACCAGGTAAATAATTACATTGCAGAGTTTTTTTTCAATAATAATGAACTACTTCAACCCTATTTAAAAATTGGCCATATAAATTGAATATTTTTTATTTTTTTAGGTGATGGCCCCTCATAGCAGCATCCACGCCATGGGTACGAGACCAGACGTACTCGTCATGAAAGGACTGAAACATCATCATCTGCTGAAGAGAACCCAGTAAATGAAGACATGGACATTGATGATTTGCTTAAGCACTGGAAAGCAAAAAAGAAGACTAAAAGAAATTCATGATGTCATGTAATAATTTTATATGACAGTTAGATGTACATTATATAGCTGATAATATACACAAATCTATTTCTATGGCTTGTATATATCTGTGAATGTAATTTTGTTATACACTTAATGATAATTTTATCTTCTCTTAATGATGCAACTTCAAAAATCTTGTGACGTGATATATGCAACTTTGAGAGTATTTTGACATGTTTCATTGTGTCTCACATGAAAAAGAGCATTACCATTATTTTCATTGTGTCATGGACATGGTGTTTTATGTTTAAGAAGAGATCTTAGTGACTTCCATTCCACTTTAGAGTCCCAAAACAAATTTTGGAACCTTTCTCTGATCTAGAGGTGAAGATGGCAATAACATACAAGATTTTTTCATTCTATGCATCCAGTTAGCATAGTTTGTGGATATGTCAACCTTTGATAACAAAGTTCTTAAACTTTATGTAATGAAGAAGGAATCCCTTTTTTACAATGTGAAATCTGGAACAAAGAGGTATATGAAGTCATTTCTGCATAAGAGGGTAATAACCTTATTGGATTTGTGTAGGAAGAAAAATGTCCCACTATCTGTTTCGTGGAAAATATTGCACTGACATATTAAGATGGTAGTAAGGAAGAATTTGGAGGGGGAGTGGTCCATAGAAATTCCAGTGTTTTGTATTCCTATTTATAGGTGGGAAGGGGGAAATATGATCATTGGGAATTGAAAATTCCTATTTATAGGTGGGAAGGGGAAATATGATCATTGGGAATTGAAATTATATTTAGAAAAGAACTAGTATTCGAAACAATTCAGGGTTGCATTTTTGGAAAGTTTAATTACATGTGACCAAATCAATTAAAAGCACGAAACTATAAACCTGTAGTTCTTACTTAATTTTGTGTAGTTTTTCTTGGTGTTGATGGTATATTGTGGACATCAATATAATTTATTTCTTTCTTAGTCTCAAGCATTAGGGACATTATTGATCATTGATTTGGTGTATTAGGAGCACTAGTGCACCCATACCTAAAGAAGAGCATCCATGCACCTACACCAGATATGGGAGCATTGGTTCACCCATACCAAAAAGGAGAAACAATATACCAATACAAAAACGAAGCACTAATGTCTTTTTGGGATATTAGCACTCTAGCGCACATGGGTCATGGAGCACAAATTTTTGGAACCAAAGTCGATCAATACTCAGATTTTGTGTTTTTTTACATTTGGGTTCACATTGGTATAGAAGCATCGGTGCACCTAGACCAATGTGGATCAACAATGTGTCTTGACCAATGTTTAGAACTGGTGTATTTTTGACATGTTTATCCAATGCACTTGTATCCATGGATCACCAATTATTTATATATTAAAGTGTCTCTAATAAAACATAATAATGAGGTGCATCAATAAAAGTAACTGGCCAAAACATCTGGTTGCATCCCTTTGCTAGAAACCTAGTGCAACATATCAGTTTAGGTGTATCCACTAATTACGCTTTCCTTATAATTGGTGTTTCATAATTATTGTAGTTTTATGTTGGTCTCATGCAGAGCATGATTTTAATGAAGTACTAATTTGCAACATGTCCAATACAAAGGATATTGAGTGAAGATAAAATGATGTGGTAAGTTTTCCTTGAATTGTGTTATTTTCTCTACCTCCTGTATGTTCATGGATTTGTATTATTTGTAAGCATTTCTAGGAGCCCTATTTCATATTGTCAATGTTCATGTAATGTTGACATTATGAATTTCCTCATGTTAAGCTAGCATCATTACATTTGTTCCTCGTGTATTATGTTAACTTTTTTTTATCTTGTTAGCATTATTTCATTTATCTCGTCAAGTCGATGTTGTTAGTTTTTTATGCCACCTATGTTCTATGAAAGTAGTTATACACTTCCTCTTCATTGAGAAGACAATGATGGCCTCATATCAATGATGTTCGTATTAAATAAGTTTCTAGATGGTGAACCCATTCACTATAAGTTGTATATTTGTTCTCACCAAAGAAAGGGTTAAAAATATATTCATGGTTGAGTGTTTCTAGTCAAGCATCATTTCAACTTATACTACCCATTGCTAATCATTGTAAGTGTAATTGTGGATTCATTGATATTCTTAGCATTATGTAACCAACCCTCCTAGTGTTAAATATGTTAGTTTAGTTATATACAGGTGTATGTTAAATATGATAGTTTATTGTGATATACATGGGTTGGACAGTCTAGTTCTATTTTGTTAACAAATTTTCCAGATCTTAGTTATCTATTTTTTATTGTATTTCTATTACAATGGCTTTAATCCACATGATTTTCATTAATTTTCATTTCTCATATATCATAAGTTGATTGAATTCTATACTCAACCATGTGTCCCAGTATGAACCCTCCTAGGAGTTTAGATTGGTTCATATCAAAAGAGAAGTGATTTCTTTTCCCTTTATATTATGTTTTTTTAGCCTATGGATGATTTATACCTCATGTTAGTTTGTAAGTGCTTGAAACATTTAAAATTAAAGGGTGATTTCCTTTGTTTACCTTTGACAACATTTCCATGAACTGACTCAACTACATAATGGGGAGGCATGAATCCGTCTTGTTCCACCATGGCAGATGTGAAATACTTGGTAGAAGAAGAGACATGAAGGCATAAGGATGACATGTATGACCATTGTTTCAAATTTATGAGGATAATCATGCTTGTAGAAGCAATCATCAAAATTTGAAACCTAGAGTTGATGCACCATCAATGGGGGAGTTTTGTTTAAGCTTAAAGTAAGTATTGGAATTCCACCATTTGAAGGTGACATAGATGTAAATACTTTGGGTGAGTGTATCCAACAAGCGGAGCACTAGTTTTCTATGAAAATTATTCTATTGAGAATAAAGTTTCATTTACTACCCTCAACTTCACCTCAAATCCACTTTGATGGTGGTAATCCTTTGCTTATAAGAAGAGGAAGGAAGTGGGTGAGAATGTGACCATGCAAGAAGGACTAAAAAGCATGAAGGGAAATTTTCATCCCATGGGAACGCTTATTGGACATATACCATGTTGAGTATATGTAGTGGTAGCAGCTGCACCAGAAGCAAAGGCACTAGGTTCCTACCTACATTGTAGAGTTTAAAGTGACACCGCATCGATATAATATACTGAAAAATATTGGTGGTCAACAAGACAATATGCATGAAGATGCTTATATTTTCACCATGAAGTTAAAGGAGAATTTGAAGAGTCACATTGGTAGAGTGAAAAAAACAACATGCTACAATGAGTTAGAAAATTTCCCAACCCAAAGCCTATTGGTGATGAGGAGATAACAAAGGGAAGTTCAATTAGAACTCAAATTAGTAGATGTAGATTCCAATCCTCCAGTAGTTCCAAGAAGCCTTCTCATCTAAGAAATTCATGTCAACATCACACCACAAAGTCCCATTCCAATGAAGAATGTAGGTTGCAAAAATGGTGATGGATAAATGGAAAGATATCATCACTAATCCATAGCCTCAAATTGTCTCTGCAAGAAAAAAATATTTAGTCCCTTTGATAACGCCATAAGCCCCCATCGACACATAACTCAATAAGAAATAATAGAAAAGATAATTCAACAATTGTGTACTCAACGAATGTGGACTCGGGCCATATGGTGTCATCCTTTATTGATAAAATTATTTACCAATAAATCAAATCTATTTGACATAATGATATACCTTCTTTAGAGTAGGGCCGTGCAAGTAGTGTCCATATTAGGAAAAAAATGGTTTACAATTGAACAGATTGAAATTCAATTTCCCTAGTTGCATCTTGAAACAATGGGTATATATATATTCCAATGAAAAAACTCATTGTATTTGATATCCCAGTAGGAAATAAAAATACACATGCATCCTTTTGCCTACCATCTTCCCTGATACTAACCTAGACATTTACATTTCATCTTCCAAAAGAGTTCCATATATGATTCGTACATAGCTATACAAAATCAATCTAGACAAACCTAACATAACTAGAATCGCCTTTAACCTCCAAGAAAACATAACTCTATATCTACCCCAAGACCTATCAACCAAACATGAAAACATAGACAATTGAGTAGCTTCTAGCAGAGCATTGTCCTTGTATTCACAATCCACAAGGAGCCTTGTAGCATGATGGATTATTTTGACAACATCCTATTTTATTAAAAATCCATGTAGATATGGAAAAATGAGGCCTCCTCGAACACAGATTTTTTCTCCAAGCATAGTGCTATGATTGGCTCCAAAGAGTATGGCTCCATCCCCACATATTTTTGGCAAGCCTCGATAAGCTCCATCAAAGAAGTCCCAAGGCTTTCTGAAATCAATACGGGGCTCATGCAATAACCTTTGGGATTTACCAATATTAATATTAATATTACTATCAAAATCGATGCCCAAAATATATTTTTATTTTTTCTAAAAATTTTGTATTGCCGACATCCGGACGCCAACCGCTATATATACGGTTTATATAAATAACGGAGTTGTCAATGACATCCCACAACAAATTTTATATGCTTATGTTTTTCCATATAGACAACGGAAAGTTGTCGTCGGATATCCGATGACAACTTTCATATATGCAACAGTTTTTCCATATAAACAAATCTAAAAGTTGCCACCTGATATCTGACGACAAATTTTATCTATGTGACGGTTATGCTATATAAACAAAGGAAAGTTGTCATTACATATGCGACAACCACACGCTTATCGACATGAATATTATGCTATATAAACAACGTAAAATTTGTCATCCCCGATTTACGTCAACTTCTATTGTTTTATGCTTATTTAGCTTGCCATAAACAAATAAAAATGTTGTCATTGAATATGCTAATTTTAGACTTCTATTACGCGCCGCCTTTAACTATAAAAAGTTGTTGTTGCAATATAGGTATCTAAAAGCTGGTTTGAGATTGTTTTCGTATATCGCCGCTATGCGACGCTTTCGTTCGGCTACAAATGCCATCAAACCCATTACTCTCGTGAGGACTCCGCAAAACTTTACTGCCATATCAAATCACATAATGTCGATAAGCGAAACAACCGGCCGCAAAATGGGGCCGCAAGTGAGAGGTTCGCATCAGGAAATGGAAGGAGGTGAGACACCTCCAAAAGTTCTCGCACCCTCAAATTCAAACCCCAAAGGGGAAAGTCCTTACCTGACTACGGTCAAGGGATAATGCCGATATCCCACGTCTCTAGGTAGTGTCAAAGGGCCTTGATTCACCATTGGTACTAAGATGAGACTAGGGCACCTCTACCCCCTAAGGGTCCACAACACGGCCTAGCTAGTACCATTATAATCCACCAAGAACTTGAGAGCGTTGAGTTCTCAAGTCCACGAGCTCACGGACGCATCGTCATCAAGACACGACAGAGAAAGGCGCTAACTTCATAATTTTATTACTGCACCTCCCGCATGAATGTCCGTGATGGTGGTCTTTCTTCATCCGAAGGGGAGCTTTCATGGAAGAAGACGCCTTGCCACTTTGAACATGGCCGTCGATGATGTATCATGGGAACTATTCGAATGGTTCCAAGAGAGGTGTCTTTCTAAGGAATCTATTGAGCATCATCTCAATGAGTTAGATGCCTTGCGATGAGCCATTCGCATGGTAACCGAAAGATAGTTTGTTTTGGAGCTTCTTCTATATGATCTGCTCCAAATTACCTAGAAACTTAATGTCAAGAAGTTAGAGTTTCGCCTTATTGTTAGAATTCATCCTCTACTATGAGTACCAGGAATACTAGACTGAAGAAAGGTGTGTTGATTTTGGGAGCCAAGCAATGACCTAACGGAGGAAAGGGTTGAGAATATTAGCCGCATCCACTACCATGGGATTTTGGGCAAGGCCCATCATATTCATGCAGCAGGAATAACCGCCAAGAAGAGAAACAATAGATTATGCTCAAGACATCAAAAATCATCACCACTAGATCCTTAGTATTTTGATAGATTCTCGTGCTACTGAGAGTTTCATTTATGTTGCGGTAGGGCTGCAAGGATTAAGGTAAAGGAAGTTGAACAGGATGAGTTTATGATTTGTAGAGATTGTTTCTGGAGCCAAACATAAGGTTGAAGAAAAGGTTACGTGCCATACCCCTTAACTTGGGAGAGCTTGTCACTAGGGCTAACCTATAAGTCACGATCTTACGATCTTATAACATCGCGATCAGTATGGATTGGTTGGAATCGAAAGAGGCGATACTCAACCTGTGAAGATGAGATGGTGGATCTTGGTCAATGATGAGGGACAAAAAAACGTGATTTTAGGATTTGGAACTAGGGATTTTCCTCGAGGTTCATCTCTTCCTTATAGTTGCTGGGTGGAGAGCATGCGCAAGGGATGTAACATTTATGCAATCCTTTCTTTAAACGAGAAGGGAGTATTAAGGACTAGAAACTCCACCTGGTGGTGAAGGAGTTTGCAAACATGTTTCCATAGGAGTTACCTATGATGTCGCTAGAGAGGGAATTGAGTTTACCATAGACCAAATCGGGGACTAAATCGATAGCTAGAATTCCCCATCGGATGTCGACGTCAGAGTTACAGGAGTTGAGAATGCAAAAGAAGGAGTTGTTGGACCTAGGAATTTATAATGGGCCCAAGTGTCACCGTGGGTGCGCCTTCTATCTTCATCGAAGTAGCGATGGCCATGGAGACTTCCGCATCAACCGCCATCAATCGAAATAAGCATGCATCATCAAGAATCAGATCACGTTGAGGATGGATGATATGTTCATCGATGAAGGGTGCGAAGGATGTTTTCTAAAGATCGATTTGGCGATCGGTCTCTGCCACACGGACACAGGATGACGTCCCTAAGACTGATTTAAAACAAGTTTTGCACATTATGAGTTTACTGCTTTTACCATTTAGACTAACAAACAATCTCTGTGGCATTTATGAGTTTGATGAACAGTGGTGTTCCATGAGTATTTGGATACTCGGGCCCAAGTATTCATGGAAAATATTTTATTTACTCTCGGATGACATACCGATGAGTTAACTTCCTAATTGGTACTATAGTGTCTGGGAGAGAATAAATTGTATGGGAAGTTTTCCAAATGTTGATTTTATCAATCAAGGATACACTACTTAGGGTATTATCTCGCAAAGGGAATCGGCCATGGATCCAAGAAAGGTCAAGGCTATTATGGAATGGCCTATGTCAACAAATGTCCCAGAAGTGCAGGGATTCATTGGTTTAGAGGGATACTATTGACGGTTCATTTGAGCAATTCTCAATATAGAAACCCTATTAGCGTAATTACAAAAGAAATAATTAGAAGTTTGTTTTGGACCGAGAAATCGCACAAAGGCATTTCTGAGGATCAAGGAGATGTTGAAAACAACACCGGGATAATTAAAGGTCCCTGACATGGATGCGCACTTCTTGGTATTCACCGATGCATCCAAGGAAGGTTTACGAGTCTTGATGCAAGATCTGAGCGGATCGCTTACATCTCAAATTGAGAAGGCATGGGAAAACTATGCACAAATGATTTGTATTTGTTAGCCATCGTATATGCCTTTGAAGGTTTGGAGACACTTGTTGGATGAAAATTTGAACTAATGACAGAACACTATGGACTACAACACCTTTATGAAAAGCGACCTCAACGCGTGACAACGACGTTGGTCAAAACTACTTAGCTTAGCACTATTTTGATATTTCTTACATAAAAGGTACAGTGAACTGAGTGGAAGATGAATTGAGTCACAGACCATGCATCCCTTCGCTAGTTGCCCTCAATGCATATTTTGGTGTTGCCTCTTTAGACTAATATATGTGAAAATAATATTCCAACTTTACAACGGGATGATGAATGGTACAAAGAGGTTGAGTATTTTATTGGACAAAGCACAATGATGGTACCAAAATTCAAGGGATTTTACGCTTGACGACTTTATGGATTATTGAGGTTTATAAATCGGATCTACGTACAATCAATTACAATTTGAGGAGCTTTGATAAACAAGGTCTACAGAGCAAGATACATGATCAAATCCCCAGAGTCATGGAGATGAGGGAGGACCTTAAACCTTATTCTTCCTGGAAAGCAATGAAGGCGCATATAGTCAACTATTTGGCTAGATTTCTAGAATGTTAGTAGGTAAGTGCCAAACATAGATATCCAACCGTGATTACTACAACCACACGTCATTATAGAATCAAAATGGGAGGTTATTTCATGGATTTTTATTGTTGTATTGCCACCACTAAGGAGACACGACTCAATTTTCATGGTAGTCAACACTTTAATGAAGAGTGCTCATTTTGTCCCCGCATATGATGTATTAGGTAACTTGAATATCTATATTTTTCATCAATGAGGTTGGGAGGATGCATTTCATACCTAAGAGGATTATATCCATCGAGGATCGGTGTTTAATCGGACGATTTGGACTAGTTTCCAAGAGGTCTGGGAACCCGACTTAACTTTAGTACTCCGTATCACCCAAAGACTGACAGCATACCAAACGAATCTAAACAGACCTTGAAGACAAGTTACAGCATGTGACGTGATGGACCAACAGATGCTAGAGGAATTCTTCTGCCACTGGTATAATTCACTCATGGCAACAGCTACCAAAGTGCCATTAAGAAGGCTTTGAGTTTCTTTATGGGCTTATCATGTCAAACACCTTTGAGTTGGGATCTATTAGAGGATAGGTTCCCGGGTGGGATCGGAAGTGATCCAATAATTGGAAGATTAAAATGAAAACTATAATACAAAGGATCATGGAAGCACTGTGATCTACAAAAAGATTTATGTCGATGCTGCCGGCTAAGCAACGAATTCTTCATATAGTCAATGGCGATAGAGTATTTTGTAGCTGAAACTACATGAGTCTCTATCAAGTTTGAAATGAGCAACCATCTCCCATAGGGTTCAAGGGATCCCATGAGATTGTGGAAAGGAGAGGCCCATGGCCACCCAATGACTAGCCTGCTCTAATCTTTGAGGTGTATGCACCATGTCTCTTGGCACGTCTTTGTTTGAGACATTATGATTCGTGATCCTACACATGTGTTGTCTTGAGCACCTTGTGGGTGCTCATTGAGGGTGGCTCACACCTGAGATGATCCTGCGGATTTCATGGATCATCTCATCTGACAGCTACCATCAGCCTAATAGTCGATTATATCAAGGTCTAGTGGGACAACTATAGTCCCAGACCTCACCCTCGTAGAGGATGTATTATGACAGCAAACCAACAGCCATTTTGTTGGATAGAGAGACTTGTGATACCATGATACACATTATTTAGGCACTAATACTGTGAAACTTTCGAATGAAGTTTAGACCAAGAGGGAATGTATGTAACAACCGCCTTAAGGCAATAACAATCGAAAGTGAACTTATTCTTGAGGACACTTGTTTGCAATAGATCCAGATTATTATACCTTTTACTGTTGATTGGCTATTAAGGAGGCATTAAGTGGATGTGATTATATGTTAATTTTCTATATTGACTTAGACAAGATATATTGACTCTGCTCTCTTGAGTGTGCAGGATCTAGACCTCAAGGATCTTGAGGCATACATGAAAAGCCTTGGGACTCCATATCGAAATGTGGGAGTGGACTATTGGGGTTTGATTGTTGTATATATATATATATAACATTTGTGCATCCTGATTAGATGATATGATTATGATATTATTTTGACATGATTCGCTGATGATGCAGTGCTAATGATAGATTTTCACTGCACTCACATGTGGAGTAGAGGGGTCACACGATAACTGGGGATATGTTGAGGGAGAGGTTTGGACACTAGCCCTATGACAACCTACTAGCATTCTCTGGCTGTGGTCAACCTGTAGGTTAACGACTCACCTAGTTCGCTGAGAAGACTAAATGATGCTTTGAGGGCAGACTGTGATAGTCACCACGATGATTCTAAGGTGTACAAGGTGCATGGGCCTTATTCCCTTAGGAGGCCCTTAGTCTCCCATAAGATCACTTGTTGGAGTATTGACTCTATGGATTTTTTATGTCTACCAAGTCGGGCAAGAGGCGAGTGGCACCCTTTGGACCCGTAATACATCTAGCAATGGCCAGGGTAAGCATCTTAAAGGGCACGTCGTGCAAGAAAAACAGAAAGAGGTGAGTGGCACCCTTGGAGCACGTAGTGTGTCCTGAAGGGCACGTCACGCAAGTGAAACAAAATGAGGTGAGTGGCACCCTTGGAGCACCTAGTGCATCCTGAAGGGCACGTCGCATTGTTAAATAATAAATGAATAAACCTAGATGGCCTTAGAACAAATAATGTGATAAGAAAGATTGAAAAACAATTTCCCTAATAAAATGTCGCCCAACCTCGAAAATTAAAATATAGGTAAGTGATACTTGTGATAAAAATATATATTTAAATAAAAATAAAAATAAAAATAAATAAACATTAAAAGTAATCATCATTAATTATGTGACGAAAAAGGGGAAAGCAATTCAATTAATTTATAAAAGAAATATTTTGGGGGATAAAATTTAAAAGGGGGGGAAAGGGGGAAATAATTGTTTTGTTACATATGCTAATTAAAAATTTATTAATTAAAAATAAAAAGGTGAAAAAGGTAATTTTCTACACTTGCCAATTTGAGTTTTAAATGAAAAGGGAAAGAGGGAAATTTAAAAGAATTAGGAAACTAGGAAAAAGAGGGAAACATAAGAAAAAAGCAGAAAGAATAACTTAGTAAGGTATTTTTCATTTAATAACTTTCCAAATTGAACTCAACTAGTGAATTAGTAAGGGGGTAAGTCATTAAAATGTGTAAAGGAATATGGGGACACCTAGGAGCGATTCTAGGATTGTTTTTAAGTGGGTGAGGGAAATATGAGTAATTAATTAATTAATGAAATTAATTTATAGTGTAATGAAGGGGATGGGTGACACATGTATGGGGAACATTTTTATGACTTAAATTATTGAACAAGAAATTAAATGGGATTTTTGGAAAGTAAAGGACTTAGAAACTCTATATAAAATAGGGAGAAGGAGGAGGATGGATATTTTTTTGTTATGTGTAACGTTACACTACAAAATTTCAGAATTGATTGACTTAGCTTATGGGAGTTGGGATACCCAGCTCAGTGAGAAGTAGTAGCTCGACCATGCGAGGTGAGCTGTGAGCTATTTGTTCTCTGGTTTAGTGTGCGTGGCCACTTTGCGGCTTGGGGGGCTAAGAGGGAAGAAGAGTAACACTAGAGTTGGCTGGGAGGTATCGGTGAAGTCCCATGGATCGACAAGCAGGAGCTGCACAGAGCACGCAGAACAACAACTCAGACAGGATGACTTGGGATACAGTACTCTTAATTGATTCTGCATGGTAGATTCTTATTATATCTTACACTTTCAATTTTGTATTTTTAATTGGGTAAAGAAAATGTTTGAATTCGCGTTTCAAACGAGAACTTAAATTCCCCATAGCCTCAAGCTCCCTTCTTGACATGTTTCCCTTGACATTCTATCCCTTCACATTGTGACTTTCCTTTTTTTTTTTATTGTTTTGAAGAGTGTTCTTTTCTTCCTCTTCCCTAGTTCATCATTTGATGCTTGAGTAGTCGGCCAGGAGCTAAATCAACAGTCGTCACTTCGATGCACAACGACCTATAGATTCTAATGGCCTATTTTTTTGTGCGTGGATGATGAGAAAATGATGTGTTCTCTTAGTTGTATACCTCTGTTGGTTGTTCCTAGTCGAGTGACTGTCTTCCGCCTTGTTGCGATTGATTACCTCTATGATTGTTATTCCCTTCCCGCCGTGAATCACTTGTGAACCTCTACGTTGATCTCTGTGTTTTTAATACCCTCCTGACAATGATTTAACT
>SNQJ01S0223852.1:0-14830 GCA_010110895.2 Picea sitchensis | reverse complement strand
TTGTTGATTCAGAATGGTGGCCAATTCTTATGATGCTTTGATACTTGATAGATTATGATGATACAAAGCTTGAAACTTCTCCCACTCTTTCCTAGTTTTCACTACTTCTTCTTCCAGAGCTTCACATCTTGCCTTCTTTTCTGATAACTATTTTTCTAGAATGTCTTTGATTTTCTTTGCCTCTTCTAATTCCACTTTTAGTAGGGAAAAGTCTTCATCAGGTTGTTTACTGTCTTTCTCTTCTAATTCCTTTGTGAAGGACACGACTAGAGTACTTCCAGATCCGACATCGCACAAGGGGTTTCACCCAGGTCCTTAACAATAGAGTAATTTTGGGTAGCTCTAGCATTTGGATTGTGGGTAGAACGCTTGAGTACTCCTTTCAGAATACGAGGCGGTGGCTCTGGTTTCTCAATCTATAAAGTCGTTCCCAGAGGAGGAGGAGGAGATTATAGACCAGGTATAGCCTGTGAAGAAATATAATCTCCATATCGAGTGGCGACATGAACCAAAACATTGACCATATTGATACACAAATGGTCACCATCTTGTGATGACAAGTTTTGACTCTCACTGACCGCATTTATGGAATTTGAGGAGCTCAAGGGAATGTGTTGGTTGTGCGGGAAAGGATTTGTCAGCACGGCGGGTGGTAGAGGTAAGAGCCTCATAGCTTATGCAAGTTTGGGGCATAAATGAGTAAGATGGTCATTTGTACAAAGCTTATAGGGAAATTTCACCTTATGCCTTTCTTTCTCTCCTTCTCCAACATTATTATTTTTCTTCTCATTATTACCATTGTCCTTGGTTTTATTATTAATTTTCCCACCCTTACGATTATTATTATGCCCTTTCTTCTTATTCCCTCCTGGTTGTTGGTTACCATTTGGGTCGGTCGACGATTGCACGAAATGTACATCCATCGACTGAGTGCGATTGGAAGACACAGATGAAGCTGTCCCTCCTGCAAACTAGTTTAGAGACAACTCTTTCAAATGGCTTGTCATCAAGTCTGCATATTTCACATTGGTGGAGCCTATAATGCCATCGACATGAGGTACGGGATTTTGTCTAGGGTCATATGTTGACCGTGGTGTGTCTGGAATAATGTGGCATAACATCCTAGACTGAGCGTATATAAGATCTAACTATCGAGATTTGAAGATTGCTTCTAACTCAATTTAAACCCCGGATGTAGCAACATCCTTCGAGATAGGAAGCTGCAAAAACTTGAGGAACCATTATAAAAGAAAGGTCAGGGGTATGGAGGTATTAATCAACCTCTTTTGTCTACTCCACTCTTGGATATGATCTGAGATATGACTGGTTGTTTCCTGGCATAAAGTCGACAAAATTTCTAGGCCATCATCGTAGTGAACCGATAATTGGATGTGGTTAAGGAATACTAACACCATCTGAATAAAGGTACCATATGCCCCCATATGTAGATATATATACCATTTCACAGCGACCCCAATGAGGGTGCACTGAAATATTCTTAATTTAATGGAATCGTCATTAAGGGAATTCGAAGAGCACCATAGGTGGAAGGTGGTAATGGGATCACCAGGATCCTCTCCATTCTTACCTTTGAATTTTAGAATGTATGAAGGAAGCTTGGTAGGGACGGGGGGCCATGTAGGATCATGACACATAAGGTCATTCATTAACTTAGACAATTATAGAATATTAAGAGTGGTCATAAAAGGGAGATGGGGTTGCACCATTTGGCCCCAAGCTCCTTAGAAAGATTGTGTTTGAGGAACTGCAACCCATCCAGAGTGTTTGTAAGAACCATGGCCCTGTCCGGGATTGTAATACCCTCCTCCATCCTAATTCATAAGAGGTTTGTTGGGAATCATTCCAATAGGAATATTCTGATGGGGGTTATAAAAATTACCCCCATCTAGAGTGGCTTCAGGTTGGGGGTTTCCCAAGGTGTGAAACTAACCTCCTCTGGGAGTGAATCTGGATGATAGAGGTGGATTCGTCATGCCAAATGTGTTGGTTAGAATCAAAAGTGAGGAGGTGAGGGTATAGGATGGAACTTGAGTAGAAGCATATCCCCCCGATTGGTTTCTCCACCAAGAAGAAAGAGGACTAGACCCGGGGTTAAAAGAGGGAAATCCTTCCATATTACGAGTTGTTTGAGGGATTTGAGAACCACCAAATGAAAATGGAGTATAAGGAGGTGTAGTGCCCCCAAGACCAATGCTAGAATTAGGGCCAACAATTGGGATGGAGTTTGAAAAATGTGAAGTAAACTTCTTCATATCATAGGAAAAAGGACTAGAGGCCATAGGGATGGACTAAACATTATAGCTTGGTGAGTGACCAAGAGACCCAAATGGGTTTGAGGCAAGAGATTGAGAATTCACTATAGGATGGAAGTAGTAATGATAGGGTCCTCCGCCACTACAACCATTGTGGTTGCAGGAGTCAAAGGGGTGCCATTAACTTGCAGGAGTCGAAGGGCTCCCAATGTTCTGAAGACTCGGTTCAATACTCATCCTTGTGGAATCATAAGTCTGAAAAGTGGAGGTGTGTGTACCACATCTAATAACTCCATGCCTTTTAGAAGGAAAAGACTGGAAATACGGTGGTAACTGTTACAAGCGACAGGATCGACGGGGAGGCTAGTTCAACTCCATGATGACTTAAGACTCAAGATACAAAAAATAAATCCTAAGGCCAACTAGTAATCAAATAGCACACCAAAAATCAAATGTCCAATATGCACACAAATGGGGTAAAGTGGCTGAAAGGGGCCTCCCTCCCTAAAGAAGGTATGTCTCACCCAAGAGGGGCCTGAGACTCCCTGTTAAATATTGGAGGTAAAAAAATCAGTTATAAAGGCCCTCATGGGATTAACAACCAGTTGGTCAGATCCCCCCAGAGAGGTAATCCTCCATAAAGTATGTGTGTTGTCTGATCCTTATCTGACCGAGGGTACCTGAAGAATAACCCCTGTAAGTAACCTATGTGGCACCTAAGTCAAGAAACTAAGCAACCAATGTATAACTGATGCACAGGCGAGCAGTCGTAAGTCAGGTCCACCGTATGGGCAGGGTAGCAAAGACCGAAACCTTGAAAGCACTACCTCTCACGGAGGTAAAGGAAATAGAAAGATCCCCAGATAGGAATAGATCCCCAAAAATATCTCTGACGTTAAGAGGGTATCGGGGGGATATCCCTTCAACCAACCTCGCGTAACCTCATGATTAACTCCGGTGTAAGCAGAGCCTCTTGATATTACCGATTATACAATGGATTTCTCCACTCCTTCTGTCAGACACATATGTTGATTTAATAGCCTTGGAGAAGTTTACTCACAAAATCTTGTTCCAAGGCACTAAATCATAAGCTAGTTTGTGCACCCTAGAAAATAAAATCGTGACTAATCAATTTTAAATTATAGCGTTAATTTTAATGGACGTGCTTACTCAAAAATGTATGATAGTGAAAATCATGATGTTATGACTCAACAAGTAAAGTAAATATGAATACAATGCAAATTCCTAACTTCAATTTTAATGAATGATATGCTTCTTAAAACAATGCAATTTGCAATTTCAACTCTGCAATTCTAAAATAAAATTGAAATCTTTCTTTACATGCACTAAGCTAAATTATAAAGACTCAAAAGATCAAAATGCCTAGCAATGTAAAATGCCTAATATTTTTGTATTTACAATATAAGAAAAAATGAAAATGCATGGACTAAACAACAACTTGATATATAAAGACTCTAGTATGTGTATAAAGAGACAACTCAAGTAGGATACCAAGAAGCAAGAAACCCAACACAATGTACAAGGACAATCAAAATGAGAAGATGATGAGAAAGACTCTACCCAAAAATTCAACCAAAGACAGGTTTCATGTCATCCCATAGATGCTTAACAGTCACTACAAAGACCCAAGAAGACTTAGAAATCATCAAAACCTACCCAACAACCACCAAACCCATCCAACAAGAACAAGAGGTTGATGTACGCGACACTTCAAGGAAACATCGCATATGTACGCAACTTGCAAAAGGACAACACATGTATATACATGATTGTCAAGAAAAAACTCGCATATATGTTTAAAAAACAAAGCTAGGAAAAGGAGAAGGATGAAAGACTCAGACCCAGAGTGAACAGAGGCTGTCAAACAATGATACAACAAGAAACACAATAGGAAGGAGAGAAATCTAAGGAGAAAAACACTCCAAACACTAAGAAAGAAGATTCAATCCCCAGTATGGTTGTCAATTATGTTACGAGGAAAATCTCTCTATGGCTAGGGAAAACCACAACAAATGGAAATGACTACAGAAATCAACTCTAATATCAAGTATTCTATATAAAAAAAATATTCTAGCAAGACAAGATAAAAGTCCTACCTCGTCTAGATGTTCGATGAAGTCCTTCGTTGAGAACTTGACCTAAAGCAATATACCTTCAACTAGTCCTCAACAACCCAGAAAAACAAGCATATGGTGATAATATATGATTTTAGCACATTCAATAGCATAATCCATTAACATACATAACAAATACACCCATAGAATAATAATTCAAATCTTTTCAAGATATCATTTGGACGGGAAAAGAGTATTTCTATTAATATATGATCAACATAAGTGAAAAAGTTATAGACTTTTGTTTCGGCACGGTTTAGAACCGAGAAACTAAGTTCCTTCCAGCGGGGCCTCCACCACTTTAATCCTCCACCAAAGGTAATCTCATAGAAGAGAGACAATGAAGTTCTCATTCAATAAGAGAATATCACGAGGGTTGAACACTATGTTTAGACTTAAAAGAGAAAGGGATGCAGACTCAATATCAAGTAAATAATTTCTCGAGAGTAAATTTGCTCTCAAGGTTGAATTCTTTCTCCTCCTTTCCATAGCTCGGAATTGGCCCATTTATAGCCTTCAAATGGAACTGAAGGGCCAAGTCAGAATGTTTCCAATATATGGAAGGCCAAGGATCATAGATCTCCTGTCGTTACATGGAAACCCAACAACATTTTTCAATTATGGGAACATTTCCTGATGTACGCAGACTGTAGTGGTTCAACCTGCGTATACACTTGTTGTATAGAAGGCAAGGTGCGTATATGTGGAAAAAATGTATTTTTAGCTCTGGGATTTGCAAAAATGAATGAAAAGTCTACATAGTGAAATGGAAAAATGCCCTCTGTGCAAGATTGCATAGGGTGAGGCAAATATTTCTATAAAACACGGTTGTTGATTTTACCTATGCATTAGCTGAATGCTGAAGTTGTTTTCACCTAAGACTATTACTGGTTATCTGGGAGTGGGAGTGAAGAGATGGGTTTTCAGGCTCGTGGAATGAAGAGGAAGGTTGTCATGCCTGTGATAAAATCTCTCCAGGTGAGAGAGTTTGTTGGAAAAGAAAAAACATGTTGTCATTCTTGTGAGAAACTCTCTCGAGGTGAGAGAGGTTGTTGGGGAAGTGATTTCAACTGGAGGGAGCCCACCAATATCTATAGTTCTCTGAGAATTCATTTTCAGACTATTGTTGAAGCTCTTGAAGGGACGTGGGACACACTATTGAGCAGAGAAGGGGCACACTTCCTGGGGTGGGACATGCATGTGGGGAATGAGAGGTTGTAGGCTATGTGTATAAGTTGGATTCTAGGAGGGAATCCTTCCTGATTGACTGTGTAGCATCCCATTGTCTCAACTTAGCCTAGGAATCCCTTTACCTGGGTGGAGTTTAGTCCCATCTCAGGGGTGACCCACTGATTCGGATTATTTTCGGCATGAAATGAGAGCAGAGATATAATAAATAAATGCACAGAGATATCGCTGATATACAATAATATAACATAAATTTATCAGAGATGGAACCATAAACACAGAGATATAGTAATACACAATTTCTATTAATGAAATAAATGTACAGAGACTACAAAAATATAGAGTGAAAGACTCGCTCGAATGGTGGCATCTTATCTCTGAGAATAGATGTGATGGCTACACACATTCACAAGAAGATGATTATTGTATCGTTGAGGAGATTCATTTTGGAGGAAATATTGAAGAAACTTCCATATTTCTCCCCATTTTCCCAAAAACGTCATTTAGGGCCTCAAAATGGCCCCGAAAGTTAAAAACTGCTAAAAATAGTAAATTACCAAAATTGCCATAAAATTGTTTTGAGCCAGTTGGAAAAGGTGGGTGGCCACTGATATCGACTGGGGATCAATCCTCCCTCCTTACGAAGCAATGGTATCCATTGCGTCGAGTTACCGGGGGAGAGGAAAAAATGTTTGATGAATCTGAATCTTGGTGAGCTGCTTGCCTTGTTCGAGACATCGCACTGCTTAGTTTTTGGAAGTTTGTCACAAACTTGTTGAGGCCAAGGCTATTCAACAAGTTGAGCTACATGAGAGGATAATGTGCAGAAGGAATATGTGCACTTTTTTTCAACCTTTTTGACTTATGTTGGATAGAAGGTGCTCGGGGCGAGGCCGTAGTGGTTATAGTGTCCTTCTATTCCCCTTTTGAACAGATTGTGAAGAAGATGAATTTTGAAGTATGAGATACTCCCTTGCGGCACTGTTTAGGTGGAACAATAGTTAGAACTACCTATGGTATTTTGTAGAGATGACCCCCTAGAGAAACAATGACACTACGGGGTTGAGACTCATAAACAACATGGTGTATCCACATATATGGTTGGGACAAGAGAACATCACACACATCTAGTGGGGAAACATCACATAATAGCACATCCTTGAAGGTATGGATGTCGTATAACAATCAACATTGTTGGCTGACACAAATATCTCATCCTTGGCGAAGCCACCCAATGTTGTATGGCTGCGAGTGTGGTGTTGTCGACAATCCCAACTGTTTGATGACCTATGCTGAGATGAGGTTCTTATGGATTCTGTTATCAACAATAAAATGTAGTGGGGTACCCTTCACCCACATCTATGAATGAAAAGGGAGCTCCCCCTCTTCAGGATCTGTTGGTTCTGCTGGTCGAATTATTGCAGTCGCGACAATAGAAGTGGGGTCTACGTCAATGATTTGTCCTTTACCATTATTTTCAGAATCAAATTCTGAATCAGGGTTCAGCTCCTTGTCTTTCATCTCGACCACCAATGACTATTTTGAGCGACATTCATTGGTGTTGTGCAAGGGAATTTTGTGGAAATCACACCATTTTCTGGTGTCCTTCTTTGTCTTCCTGTGACCTTCTTTTCCTATGGCTTGGATGGTTTTTCAGGAGACTGTTTGTTAGGTCCATATTTGTCATACTTTGGTTATTGCGGATTTGTATACCCAAACTCCGGTTTGTTCTGGTGCTTAAATTTCTGCTCAATTTTAACATCATATCGATAAGCAGCACCAAGTGATAAGATATCCAGAAAATCCATTTCAATTTGGATGTATCTGTGTATAGCCCCATGGTATTTCAGAACCAAATGTCATTTAGAGTCTTTGATACCCAACTTGGTGTGCAAGGTATGGAAAGTATTGGTGAAATTTGGAACTGCTTGACCCCTCTCTTGTCGTAGTGTGGTCCATCTCATGTACTGGTCCTCATAGTTGCCAACAAGGTAATGTTGTTCCTTTACTACATCCACAAAAAAATCCCAAGTGGGTTCGGCCCCATATATTCTAGACTCCTCTGTTGAACTTTGGTCCCAGTAAGTTTCCCACCAATGTTTGACATGGGGGAGATATTTAAGGAGTGCGAAGGTGATCTTTTTCCTTTCAGAAAAATTATGAGCAAAGAAATAACCTTCTAACAGATTTAACCATTTGTCTAGGGCATCCGCATCTATCTGACCTTTAAATACGGGAATATCAAAATTAACCTGTACCTTGAAAGGAGAGGTGATTCCAAAGTGGTTGTTTGATGAATATGCACATGTTTCTATTGGCACGGGTTGAAGGATGTGGGAAAATTTCTCCATCATTGTGTCCCTTTGTCGTGTGAGAGCTTGCTCAAGAAACAAATTGATAGAATCCTTTGCTCTGTCATTTTTCTTTTCTTCCTCCATGGAGGGTTTCTTGGGCATGCGAGAGATATTTTCTTCAAGCAAGACAAGATCGATACCCAACTTGATCTACTCGAACCTTGTCGGGGACATGCACTGAAAAAACAATCAAGAGCAGCCTGCTCTGAAACCACTGATCCATATTATTTTTGGCACAAAATGAGAGCGGACATATAATAAAGAAATGCACAGAGATATTGCAGATATCCAATAATATAATAGAAATGTATCAGATATGTAACCATAAACATAGAAATACAGTAATACACAAATTTTATTAATGAAATAAATTTACAGAGACTGTAAAAATACAGAGTGAAAGACTCGCTAGAATGGTGGCATCTTATCTCTGAGAAGAGATGTGACGACTACTCGCATTTGAAAGAAGATGATTACAATGAGGCTCTAAAGGCCTTTTTACAATAAACAAGAACACCCAAAACCCTAGACATCCAAAAACCTAACCCTAGGAGATGAAGCGCCAAAAGTCATGTGGGCCCCATTTGGGTAAGTTAGTACATCAACTTCCCGGGGTCATAACGTTTGCATACGATCTCTGTTTTAGGCGCATGATAGCCCGTTGGAAAGGTATCGTTGATGATATTCATTTCGGAGGTAATATCTAAGGAACTAATATATTGCTCCACATTTTCCAAAAAACATCGTTTAGGGCCTCAAAATGGCCTCGAAAGTTAAAAACTGCTAAAAATAGTAAATTACCAAAATTGCCAGAAAACTATTTTGAGCCAGCTGGAAAATGTGGGTGGCCACCGATATCCACCTGGATCACCCACTAATGAGAGTGATGAGAAACATGTTCTATGATTGTGAGTTTTTTGGAATGTCTGGACACAGTTGGTGGTATTCTATAAAAAGATAAGTATAACTTCTATGTTCATTTACATGCTATGTATTTGTACATGTCTAATATTTATAAGTATTTTATGTATAAGATGTATCTGTAGGCTTACTCTTATTTCTTCATTAATATGTATATTAGCATAATGTAATTGCTTGTTAAGTTATATATATATGATGTTCCACAAGCATTTATATGGGGCATAGCCCAACAAGTTTATGGTCGGGTATGCTACATTTTGGTTATCAAAGGCTCAACATGAAATATTTTCAGTGGCATGACCGGCTTGGGAGGTTGGGGTATGTCACAAATTAGCATCAGAGATTGAACATATAAGAATTGAGGTATAATTCCCTGAGTTGGGTGGCTAGGTGTTATAGTCTTATATTTCATAGTATCACCTGGTGATTGAATTTCTTCCTCTAAGTTATTTTATATAGTAAATAATATTTCATTCTGCAAATTATTTCCAAAAGAAAAAGAAAAAAGATAAAAAATAGAAAAAATGAAAAGAGGGTAGAAATAAAAGAAAGAAAAGAAAATAAAAAAATGAAAAGAAAAAGAAAATAAAAGAAAAAAGAGAAAAAACAAGTAAACCCCATGAAAAGAAAATAAGTTTGAATCATATAGTCTAAATCATGATCAAACATTTTTAAATTGTTGTTAATAGGTTAGAGAATAAATTTGGTCAAATTGTCTAATCTTGGCCAAAGTAGTTAGGTAGAGGAATAAATTAATCCTACAATCTAAGTTGGATTAATTTGTTAGATACAAAGGTTAGAAGATAGGTTAGGTGATTTTTTATCTCAAAGAAAATTGAAAGGGGTTTTCATTTCAAAATACACTCTAAGTGGATTAAATTTGGTTATTATAGCATAAGAAAATAAATTTACAATGTGAAGGTTTCAAAAAGAAATATTTATGCTTTATGGCGCATGTTTTTATCCTAAGTTTGGAAGTGAACAAGACGTTTTGTCTTGTAGCGCTTAATCTCTGTGCAAATATCCATTGGTGGCATCCACCTTTCCTCGATCAACGGTCCTCATCCATTTTCACCCCCACTGGACCCACCTACCTTTATCGGTGGTGATCTGGATTTTATGAGCATAATGAAATGACTACATATTATTAATATATGCTTAACACAAAATAAAAGAGATACAGTAAAACTGGGTTTCTATTCAATAAGGAAATAAGTTGAAACTGTAAAATGCAGCGGAAACAAGCTTGTTGGAATGGTGGTGGCTTATCTCTGAGAAGAGATGTGACGACTGCTCTCATTTGCAAGAAGATGATTACAATGAGGCTCTAAAGTCATTTTTACAATAAACATGAAGACAAAAACCCTAGACATCCAAAAACCTAACCCTAGGAGATGAAGTGCCAAAAGTCATGTGGTCCCTATTTGGGTAAGTTAGTACATCAACTTCCCGGGGTCGTAAATTTTGCATACGATCTTCATTTTAGGCGTATGATAACCCGTTGGAAAGGTATCATCGAGGAGATTCATTTTGGGGGCTCAATCATGACTTCAACTATCATTAAGAATATAGATCCCGAAAAACCTTCATTTAGGCCCTCAAAATGGCCTCGTAAGTTAAAAGTTCTAAAAATAGTAAATTGCCAAAATTGTCAAAAAACTATTTTGAGCTAGTTGGAAAAGGTGGGTGGCCACTGATATCAACCTGGATCAATCCTTCTTCCTTAGGAAGCAATGGTCTCCATTTCTTTGAGTTCCCCCATTATATGAGGAAATTTCTTCTGAATTTGGCCCCGGGTGAGCCACTTGCCTTGGTGCAGGAGCTGCCCTGCTTTAATGAGTCGATAAAGCTGGATCCTTTGTTGTCGAGTGCCCTTGATCTGTGTGTCCACAATATTATCACTGGATGCCTATTGTATGTAGTCGGGTTTGATCTCTATTGGTATCAACTTCTCTGCTACGTCTGAGGTGTCCAATAATCGTGGGAAATAAGGGCGAAGGATATCCATGTTGAACACTGGGTGCAGGCCAAGGAAAGGAGGAATGTTGAGCTCAAAAGAATTATTCCCCATGGCATTATTGATGGTGTACGACCCATAACGTAGTGGGTGAAGCTTTCGATGGGGTTCTGTAAGGTGTTCTTTCTGCAAGTGCATCCAAAATTTGTCGCCCACCTGAAACTTATGTGGCACATGATGTTGATCATGGTGATTCTTGTACTTGTCATTGGACTTCTGTAGGATATCCTGAACCTGTTGGTGAATGTGTTGGATCTTCTCAATGAACCAGGTGGCTTTGTCAGCTTCAGTTGGAGCAGAAGATGAGTCAGTCGAGGTGACCACAAGGGGAAGTGCAACATCTATGGGACCCAATGGTTTGAATCCCAACCCCATCTGAAAGGGGTTGTGGCGGGTTGAGCTATGCAGGGCTCGGTTGTAGCTATGTTTGACATAGGGAAGGGTCTCATCCCATGTGTGAGGGTTCTTTGAATTATACATGCGGAGGATATGCACAATCATTTGATTTAGTACCTTGGTTTGGCCATCTGTCTAGGGCTGGAAGGTCATGGATTTGGCGAGCTTAGTGTCCAGTAGTGACCAGAGGCTCGACCAGAATGTGCTGAGAAATCGACTGTCCCGATCTGAGACAATGTCTTGTGGGATTCCAAAATGTACCCAGACTCGTTTAAATAAGAGCTTGGCAGTGGCCTCTATTGTGATGTTCTTCTTGCAGGAAACCAGAATCACCATCTTAGAAAAGCAATCAACAACCACAAAAACACAGTCATTTCCCCGCTTGGTGGATAGGAGGCCCAACATGTAGTCCACTGAGATGGATTCCCATGGCCTGTCAGGAGTAGGAATAGGGGTGTACGGGCCCTGTTTCTTAGTGGTTGGTTTGGTAATAGCACAAGCAGTGCAGGACGTGATATACTTGCTGACCTCCTTTCGAAGTTTCATCTAGTAGAAATGTTTCTGTAGCATCGCCACTTTCTTTTAGATGTCGAAGTGTCACACCACCCGAATGTAGTGGACTTCCCAGATTAGGTTCGCTCACTCACTTGATGGAACAAAGATATGGCCTAGATGACACAACAACCCATCCTGAAGATGGAAATTATCAACAACTGCGTTTGCACCCAACATTTGGTAGGTGGTGGCGAAGTCCAGGTCTGTCTCATAGAATTGGGGCCATCTAGAGGTCTCATGGTTGCAGGAGTTTATCACCTTGGTGAGTGTCGTGACTAGTAGTCTGCTGAGGCAATCAGTGACGCAATTGGTGCTTCCTATTTTATACTTGATCTTGAGGTGAAATTGTTGCAAGTATGTGGACCACTTTTGATGGAAATAATTCTGCAATTTGCCTTGTGTCTGCATGAACTGCAGTGGCTTATGATCAATGTGGATGACTCTCTCCTTCCCAAGAATGTAATGTCTCCATTGGCGGCATGTTTGCACAATGGAGTACATTTCTTTGTCGTAAGTAGGGTACTTATGGAAAACATCTGATAGTGTTTCACTATGATAGTCCATGGGGTTGTCGTGCTGAGTGAGAATGATGCCCACTGCATAGTCTGAAGCATCTGTCTCGATATCAAAGGGTTGTTGCAGGTATGGTAGTGAAAGTACTAGGGTTGAGCCAAGCGCTGCTTCAAATCGTCGAATGCTTGTTGTTGGGACCGGCCCCACGCAAATTTCACCTTACCACCACCCTTGGTTATTTGGCTGAGGGCCCATGCATTATGGAAGAATCCCAACACGAACCTGTGGTAGAAATTGGTAAGGTCCAAGAAGCTCCGAAGCTCAGTGAGTGTGGTTGGGGCTAGCCAGTCACGGATGACTTGGATATTGGTTGGATCCACATGTACGCCACCACGATAAATTATGTAGCCCAGGTAATGGACCTTGTCCATGCCAAAGGATCATTTTTCCAAGTTGGCATATAGCTTGTGCTATCACAAGGTGTGCAAAACCTGTTGAATATGATGCAAGTGTTCAGCCCAAGTCTTGCTATAAATGAGAATGTCATCCAGATACACCACTACAAAAGTATTGGTGAATGGTTGCAAGATATCATCCATCATCCTCATGAAAGTGGTTGGAGCATTTGTCAAACCAAAGGGCATGAACAACCATTCAAAAAGGCCTTCCTTTGACTTGAAGGTGGTTTTCCATACATCTGTTTGTTCTATCAGGACCTGGTCGTAGCCAGAATTCATATCAAACTTACTAAAGTATTTGGCCCCCATGATTGGATAAAGTAGGTTGTTGATTTGAGGAATTGGGTACTGGTTTATGACTATGATTTTGTTCATAGCCCGATAATCAATGCAGAGTCGCCAGGTTCCATCTTTCTTCTGTACCAACATGATTGGGCTCCCGCGAGGTGATGAGTTGGGATGGATGTGCCCCTTGTGGAGAAGTTCTTGGATATGTCGCTTGATCTCCTCATTATATAACAAAGAGCAGCGATAGACTGGCCCATTGGGAAATGGTTCACCGAGGGTTAGATCAATGGGGTGCTTGACCTGGAAGTGTAGAGGTACCTCGGTAGGTGAGGAGAAGATATATGAGTATTCCTCCACGACCTTATCTACTTGCTTCTACTGTGTGGAGAGGTCAGCTATAGAGACCCTGGATGTGGTTGTGATCTTTCGCTTATTCTAAGAGTGAATCATGAAGAAGACAAAATTCCCTGTCTGAGAGATGACCTTCTTGTATTTCTTAGTAGAGATAAAGGAAATAACACTAGGTGGGACTCCCTCGGGTATCCTATATAATTTTCGATTCAAATTAATAATAACACTACGCGGCCTAGACTCATAAACATCATGATGTTTCCATAAATAAGGTTGGCCCAAAATAAAATCACAAACTTCGAGAGGAGAAACATCACACAATACCTCATCTTTGAAGGGCTTGATGTTGTATGACAGTCGACATTATTGGTTGACACAAAGATCGCTTCCTTGGCAGAGCCATCCAAGGGTGTAGGGTTGTGGGTACGGTTTTGTTGGGAGGGCCAACCGCTTGATGCCCTCTACTGATATGAGGTTCTTTTGGCTACCGCTATCCACTATGAAGTGAAGCGGGGTGACTTTTACCCACATCTGTGAATGGAAGAGGCATTCTCCTTCTTCTTGATCATTTGGTTCACTAGGCTAGAGCTTGGTGGTAGCAACGGTGGCACTAGTTTCCACATCAATGATATGTCTTCCCCTTTCTAGTTCTAGCTCAAAGTCTAAACCCGCATATTATTTATAGGCTTTCACTTCAGCCACCAGTGACTGCTTTGAGTGATAGTCAGTAGCGTTATTCCAAGGGATCTTATGGAAGTCACACCACTTCCCAGTATATTTCTTTGTCTTTCTAGTGTCCTTCTTTGCTTGCGTCTTGGACTAGTTGTCCTGATATTGTCCATATTTTTTCTATACTTTGTTTTGTGGTTTGGGGATGCCCTTTCCTGGATTTTTTTGTGAGGGGTTCCCAGGCCCAAATTGCCGTGTCTTTTATTTGAGCTTCTACTCGATTTTCACAACATATCGGTAGGCCACACCCAAGGATGAGATGTCCAAAAATTCCCTTTTGGTCTGGATTTGTCTATGCAGAGTGCCACAATACTTGAGCACCAGATGTCGCTCTGAATCTTTGATACCCATATTGGTGCACAAGGTATGAAAGATATTTGTGAAATCTGGCATTGCTTAGTATCTTTCTTGCCGCAGTGTGGTCCATTTGGTATACAAGTTGTCATAACTTCTGACATGGTAGTATTTCTCCTTAATATCATCCCTGAAGAATTATCAGGTGACCATGACTATAAATAATAAGGGTTCCTCTGTTTCCTTTTTCTCACAGAAATTTTCCCACCAATCTTTGACATGGGGAACAACTTTGAGGAGCACAAAAGTAATATTTTCTCTATTCGAAAAGTTATGGACAGAAAAATACCCTTCTAGT
>SNQJ01S0223849.1:25766-37137 GCA_010110895.2 Picea sitchensis | reverse complement strand
ATAATATCAACACTCCCTCCTAGATAGGGAGGTATTACAAGTAATGGTCTTGAGCACAAAACATACCATTCACCCGGTAGCATCAACATAGTCATCTAGACTATCATCATCACCATAAGTGTCATCAGTTGCATCATCTCTCGAAACCATACTCCATCTGAGTAATCAGACATGATGTTGGATAAATCACTCACACCACAAAGTGATACAAGAGTTTTTCTTCTGTCTTAGAAGAGTAGATGTTCTGAACCATTTTCCATCTGGAAATCTCTGTCCTTTAATCATTCATCTGGTTAATAATCATTCACCAAACTATTGATAGTCTTCAAGGTAATCAGAACAAAATAGAACACAATTGTGTCTATCCATAGTAGTACATAACTACAATCCAGTGGTACACTACCACACCAAGTAGCAAACAAGTACTTGATCAGTAACGTATAGTGACGAATAGTGGAACACATCCACCACAATAGTATACATCTACCATCATACAATATTCATAATAATCATTTGATATCAACCTGCACAGAAACAATGTTATGATATAAACTGAATCATCTAGGCCAATCTTTCACTCACATATGTAGGATATAAAAGAATATCTTCCCTCAAGGTAGAACATCAACGATGGGATATTTGCGTTATTGTTCTCAAACAAGGAAGAATGATTGTTTTGATTACTGAACCTGGACCATTCCTCATCCTGGGTCATTCCTCCAACACTAAACAAAGTGTAACCTAGAGAGAATGAATATGCCCTAAAGAATGCCTATCCCTGATTGTTGAGCCTGGACCATTCCCCACCCTGGGCCATTCCTCCAGCACTAAACAAAGTGAAACCTGGAGAGAATGAATACACCCTAAGGAATGACTTTCCGGACCATTTCCTCCATTAACCACAAGAGGAAAAGATTGTCTTATACCAACCTCCAAAATGGACCATTCCTCATGTTAACCACAATGAGAAATTGTTTTCCGGTGAGGCAGGCCAGTCTTCTTGAGTAACCCTCAAGAAAAGAGACTACCCTAGACCACTCCCCATGTTAACTACAATGGGAAGTCATTTTCTATGGTACATCAACAATCTGAACCATTTCCCATGTTAACCACAATGGGAAATCATTGTCCATCAGAAATCTCAATCCACTTTCCGAACAGGAAAGAATTTTCTCATCCTGGACCATTCTTCAAACTAAAAAACATGATTGTCCATCAATCAGTGCTCCCTCCCAAAATGGAATTCATCTCTTCCTTTTTCAATAAGGAAGTCGTCTCTACGAGCTCCAACTTGAGTACACGAAGTCTTTCATCTTGGATATAAGCTTTACCAAAATTTATGCATATCTACTCATCTGTGGAGATATGTATTAGAGAACCACTTTCTCCTTTCTGGACTTCATCATGGATAATGTAATGATTGATTTCAAATGTACTTTGGTCTGGAACACTGGTTTTCTCTGAAGGCTTCATGTAGCTCTGATCAATAGAGTATATCATTGTTGGAAAACTTAAACATATCCATGTGGCACTTCTCCTGTCATCATGAGATCTGATCTACTAAGTAATCATCTTGATACAATATCTTTGTTATAGAAAAATCTTCACCACACTTATGTTGTGCACTGGAGGTTCTCCACCAATTTGTCTTCTTCTATCTCCATACAAGGGTCTCTTTTTGGTATGCCTCAAAGTCTTGAGGTATCTCTTCATACGCTCTTTATTCAATTTCTCTGGAGAACATTCTTTGCATTCATCTGATGTAGAAATCCAACTCATGGATGTTGCAAATGATATAATGACTCATGTAGAGATATTTCTGGTTTACTAGAACAAGTAATCACCATATTCTTCTCCCTCCATCTGGGAGAACCTCTAGTTCTATATCTCACAATGCTTTCATTCATAAGTCTTTCATACATTGTTCTTCATCACAACTTTCATTTCCCCTACTTGATTTATTTTATTAAGTTCATATCAGGTTGGCAATCCTGTGATTCTTAATACAATGACTGGTTGTTCTGGCTTCTCTTTCTTTCTTGGAATCTTCATGTTCTTCCTGGCGTTTTTCTTTATCTCTTGGGTCCATGGAGTTTCTTATATATTCCATGCCCTAAATATTCCATTTCTTTCTTTCATCATAGGATCACGGATGTGGATGGACAACCAGGGATACTTTAAGGCTCCTCTTCGAAGAAGACTTCTTCTGAGGTTGAACTGGACACGTATTTTCTTTCATGGCTGCTACCATGGATATATACTTCATCATCTTCAATGGATCATAGGATTAGCTCCCTCCTAATCCTTGCTTCATGTATGAGTGCATATAATTGGCTCCCTCAGTCTAACAGAGTCCACGCTTCTGTCTGCATCCTTATTGTCTTCTGAAATATATAATTGGCTCTCTTTGTCTAACAGAGTCCACACTTCTGTCTTGTTGTCTTCTACAAAACATCATAAGCCTTTCCCTAATTTCTTCTTGATTGTTGACTTCTTTCTATCTTTGCTTCTTCTAAGTCTTTTCACGATTGATTCGGCTTATCTTGCAATGGCTTCCACATCATTTGTTTGATTTATTTCATCCTTTCATGTGTATTATCTAATGATATCAATCCTTATCTTGTTTTTCTTCCATAGGTATAGTTCTTCTTGGAACACATTATCTTCCAAGAGATAGATATACAAGATATGTACAAAGAAATAAGAAGAGTATTGTTACCTTTAGAAGAAGAAGTTTCTTTCTTCCTTCTTAGTCTTCTGTGTAGGTTCCTTTTCTTTGGAAATTGATTCTTCATGTTTCTCCTTCCTTTTCTTTGGCTTGGGANCTCTTTGAACCAAACTTCCTTTTGTTCCAGAATTTATTGAATCTTACTGTGAAGGCTTGATCATCGTACTTCTTTTGGGGTTTATATTTTGCATTGATCCTCGATTCTTCTTGATCATAGCAAGTCCAAAGTTCTTCAAATGTCAGATACTCATTTCTTGTGTTCATGCTTGCGGAAAATGCATCCCACATCTTGGGAAGACCATTGAGTACTATGTTTACCAACTCCTTCTCTAAGATGATCTCTTCAATATCTTGTAGTTGATCTCTTAACTGATATATTCTCACAAAGTATGATGTTATGTTGTCGTCATCATTCATCTTCATGTCACAGAGCTCATTCTTCAAACTCATTACTTGTCCAATGTTTATGACTGAGAAGAGGTTTGTTAGGGCATCATACATTTTCTTTGATGAGTCAAGATGGGAGATGTAGGGTATCAAGTGGTCTTTGATAGAGTCCACTATGATACTCATGGAATTGATGTCACTGTCTTTGAACTTCTCCATAGCTGCAATGTTCTGCGGTTCCTTCTCTTTTCCTTCTTCAAACTCTGGTTTCACGATCTTTCCTTTCAAGATATCCAACACATTATTCTTGGCAAGGATCATATCAATCATTGTCTTCCATGCTCTGAATTTAGAATCTCCATCTAACTTGTTCACTGAATTCATATAATAAGTCATGGCTTCTTTGACTTGGTCAAACCCTAGATTTGACCAAAAACTCAAACTTCATGTCTTGGCTTGTTGAGAGTACCAAGAGATGTGCTAGGCTAGGGTGCACTGATCTATCTATAGATTAGGTCAATTCCTTCACTTAAGGTGCCTCAACGAGAGGATTAGGGTTTCTGCAACTGCACCTGCTAGTAACCCCAATGGTAGTGCTATGGTGACTGCTCCTGCTAGAAACCCTAGCGGCAGTTCTTCAACGAGCTTAGAATCCTTACGGATATGTTTCCTTCCATCAGTTAGACTAATTGAAGGAGGTGTGGGCCCATAACATGTTAGAATATAATGGATGTGCTCATTTTACCATTGACAATGTCACTATTGTCACCCAACCATAGGCCAAAACCACCCTCCGAGCACCTTAACCTTGACAGAGAATCATTCTGGAAGCAAACCCTAGGCTAGATAGCCAAACAAAGGGTAGTGCACCTTTCCCCAAGGATAGTGCATCAACAAGAGTTGATCAGATAGTCCAAACCCTAACCAAGAGATAGTCCAAGCCAAAACATAACTGCTAGTTGTAGCTGCTGCACCGGTAGCTCTCTTCAAACCTACGCACAAAACTGGGCACTGCAGTGTGCACAAGTGATGCTCTATAATTCTGAAATTGCCTGCCAAAATGAAGACGGGCCTCCTCTATTTATAGTAATTATGGCTTACTCCCTAGGCCGACTTCTTATTATGGGTATCTATATGTTTAGTATATTATTATTTCTTCCTGCTGAATTCTTCTCTTGGAGGATAATAACCTAATACAAATTATCTTCTTGAGCCGACAAGTCTTCTAGGGTTATTAGCCAACTCATTAGGGTTTCTTCTTGCTTCCCGAAGCATTATATTCTCATCAGGTTTACACGCGGAGGTAAATACCTCCCGCAGCTACCATAATATCAGCACATCATCCATTACAATGTATTACAAAAACCCTAACCCTAGCATCGTTAGGTCTTCCATGCATGTCTGTGTGTTGCTCTTCCTTCCAGTTGTCGCTTTCCTCGTGCATGCCTTTCTTCTCAAACTAACCTTTATTTCTGATTCAGCATGTTTCCAACAAGCACGCACTTTCGCAAGATCTTTTATGCCCCCATTTTATATAAGTTCCCTTCGATAAATTGTTAGTCGACTACTTGGACAACCAGATTCTTCCTCTATGTGATGTTAAGTTCCTGTGGCACAGTCCCTGTACTTAAATACTCAATAATGTCAGCAAAATAATCATTCGTGACCTGGACTCAAAATAATTGTGTGTCAGGGAAGGTATCCTCTAAGTTTGTAGGCTCCTCACTATTGGTGACCCTTGACAAGTGATCATGTCCTGCGTTCATCTTTCCTGGTTTAACTATGACTTCAAAGTCAAATTCTTGAAACAGCAGTAACCATCGACAGGTTCTCCCCCCCAACACTGGCTTGTTGACTAGTTACTTAAGGGATGAACGATCTATGAACATCTTAAATTTTTTTCCAAGTAGGTAATGCCTAAACTTTTTAAGTGAATACACCATTTCCAGATATTCTATTTTTGAAGTGTTGTAGTTATGCTTGGAGTCTGATAGTTTTTTGCTTGCAAATGCTATGGGATGGTCCAAATCCCCTGCTCCTGGTTACGCCATAATAGCTCTCGGGTCTATGGCTGATGCATCTACATGCACATGGAATGTATTCTCCCAATCTAGAAAGACTAAGATGGGTTTTGTGACCATGTTCTCCTTCAGGGTGTCCAACCCTTGCTGACAGTTCTCATTCCACTATAATTTAGTATCCTTCTTCATCAATTTCTCCACTGGCACAGTGATTTGTGCATACCCTTTGATAAATTTTCTATAATATCATGTATGTCCCAATGTGGCTCTCAGCTGGCACATTGTTTTTGGTGGTGGAAATATCACAATTACTACAACCTTTGCAGGATCCATGATCAAGCCTTGTCTGCATACTATGTGACCCAATAGAATTCTGAAGGGTGTTCCAAATATACATTTCTTAATGGTCAATGATATTTGGCAGTGTCTGCATCTTTCTAACATCATCCTCAACACCTCTACATGATCCTTCAATAGGTTGTACACTGTCCAATCATCCAAATATCCCTCTAGAAACTAATGGATGAATTCTTTGAAGGCAACAATGACTACTCTGGAGAAACTTGTTGGTGCATTTTTCAGTCCAAAGGGCATGATTGTGTACTGGTAGGATCCCCATTATGTTGCAAAAGTAGTCTCGTGTCAATCTTCTGGTGCTATCTTGATTTGTTGGTAGCCCAAGAATCCATCGGTGAATGAGTATGCTTCCTGACCTCCCACATTGTCTAGGACTTCATATGTAAAGGGTGTAGGGAAGGGATCATGTAGGAAAGAATCATTGAGCTTTCTCAGATCTACACAGATTCTTAGGCCTCCTTTATTTTTCTCCTAAACTACCATGGGGCTTATCCATTTTGATTCTTCTATTGGTTCTATGATTCTTGCTTCCAACATTCTGTCAATTTCTGCTCTTACTTTTTGCTTGTATATGGGGTTCAATTTGTAAGGCCTCTGTCTGATAGGTCTTGCCTACGGTTTGGGAGGGATATTCATCTCTCCAATTTCTCCTACAATACCCTTCATTTATGTAAAGGTTTTTGAGAACAGGTCATTGTACTCGTGCAGTAATTATGTTATATTGACCATTGTTTGCTCATCCCAGTAGTCTCCAATGTTGTCCACTTTGGGATTCTCAACTATCCCAATGTTGACTTTATTCACCTTGATCGACGCAGCAATTACTTATAATTCTATAGGTGGACCTTCCACTTCTCTTTCGCCTTCAAATTCCTCAATTGGAATATCATGCGGATCATCTTCATCTGGTACTTCTCCCTGCACATGGTAGCATGACAGCGGTTCTTTCACTATATGTATGTTTTGTTGTTGTTCTTTTGTTATGAGTTCGACTTCTGGGTCCTTAATGAATATCACCCCTCTTGTTTGTTTAAGTGTTTCATCTATATTGGGGTTCTCATGTTCAAATGATAAAGTGACTGTAAAGTTTTGTTGTAATATTGCCCAGCTCATATTTCCTCTGCGCAATTCCTTGTTTGTGTACCAGTTTGTTGGGATGCCCTCTAATGTATGTACAAAAAGATGAGTCCATTCCTTTTGGGGTGTCATTTTCCATAACACTCTGCACTTCTCCAAGTGTTCCATTGGTGCCCCCTGTCCATCATATTTTTGTTGTTGGTTGCTTCTTTGTTCTGCGCAAAACCTAATGTGCAGTAACCACTTACATTGGTACTAGTCCTTGATTGTTTCTTTGTGTGTGCCCCATGATCTTGCAGGTGTAGCCTTAAGTGCGATTTCAAGAGCTAACAATCTCTGACTATCTGATACTTCGTCCTCATATCTTGTTAGAAATTCTTCCAAGTCATTGATTCCATGGAAACTTGGAGGTTCTCTGACTTCTGTCCCAACCCACCTTAATGCACGGTTTATTTGTTCGCATCTTCTAGTTGAGACCTCATGTATGTGTTGCTTCCAATTCTTCAAACATGTGTCTATGTCAGAATCACATAACGTGATACTTCTCCAGCTAAGTACACCATTGACAGTTGGATTAATCTAATATTCGGTGCGCACGGTGGTCCGGTACAGTTGGTTAATTTCTTCCAGATATAGACATGTTGGTTCCACAAATATTTTGTCTTCTAATGGATCTAGGGGCACGATAACCCTGTATTTTCCTTACTCAAATGTCATATTCTTGGTCTTCAAGTTGATTATCACCTGATTTTCAAACACCCAATCCAATCCTAGTAATGTTGGATATGGTGTTGTGTCATCCACGATTTCAATCACTTAGAAGTCTGCCTTAGTGTGCACTTCGTCCAGATCTACTGTCACTCCTTTGAGCCTCCCTATTGGCAGAACTCTGTGTTGATTTGATAACTTCAGTTGGAATGGTGAGTATCCTAAGGTAGGTTCTCCCGTGCATTGCCATGTATTTTTGGGTAATACATTCACTTCAGATCCCAGATCTAATATCACATCGCCCATGTTAAAATCTTTGATGTTGGAATTCAATCTAAACTCTTTGTTGCTTCTCGTTCTGGCATGGACGTGATTGACTATCCTCTGTTCTAAATTTCCCTCAGAGTTCATGGTACATCTATTTAACAGATTTTGTAATACTATAATAGATGATGGATCATTAAATAATTGAATACAGGATTGCAGCAAAGTTTTAATACAACTTACTTGGTTTCCCAAGTGGACTTCACTGGTATGATCCAATGTTGATGGAATTTCATACATTGGAATATCTTGGGTATGTTGCACGGTAGATGTAGACGATACATTCTACTTGAGAAATTATTGTCTGGACTCCTTAAAGGTATCCTTCTCCTTTTTTGCATCAAATCGCTTGGGTGGCTCGATATTCTTCTTAATCCACTAGTGTTGTATTTGTTCATGTTTAGTCGCATCATCTCCTTGTTTAGCACCTCCCTGCGTCACTATGTTGATGTTCTTGCCATATTCCCTAGCTTCTGTAGAGATCCATTGTACATTCTGATTTTTCTGATTCCATTTTTCCTATATCTTCCCCAACAGTGTTGTGCAATCCTTTGTATCGTGATTTGTTGCGCTACAATACATGCATGTTGCAAGTGGTAGTGGACATTCTTTTGCATAGTGCCCTGGTTGTTGGAAGTTATGGCACACTATTGGACCTCTTCCACATCCAAAGCCTCCTCTATCTCATCCTCCTCTTTTGTACCCAGTTGATCTTCGTGCGGTGTATTGTATTGAGGTACCTTATTATACTGCGCATGGTTATACTGCAGTTGCACCATGTTATATTATTGTGGAATAGTATTATACTGCAGTGGTGCCTGATTAAATTGAGGTGCATCTTTCTCTGTCATCATTTTGGCTTGCACCCTATATGTGTCTAACATCCTTTCCCTCACCAGATCCATGTTTTTGCAGTCTTTGTCATCGTGACCTATTGACTCGCAAAAAGTGCAGTATGCATTCTTTGGTATTTTCTGGTATTTCTACATCATTGGACAATGATATGGATCATGCCCATGCGTCTTGCAAATTTCACACCAGGGTCCTCCTGTTGGCAATGGATTTGGAATCCTTGTTATTATGGTGCCCTTTTGTTCTTATAGTGCCCTTTTTTTCTTATGGTGCCTTTTTGTTCCATGTGTGGTACACCAAAGAGCTTTGCACTTGTCCTTTCCCTTAATATTCTAATTGAGTTGAAAGGTAAGATTATTCAGATCCTCCTTCAACTCCTCTATAGTTGGATCTGTCTTGTGGTACTGATTCTCCTCCATTTGCAAGGCTTCCTGCAGATCCTCTACTTGAGATTGAAATTTATGTTGTCTGAGTGGGTATTTTAGGTGTGGTAATAAATAATTCACAAACAAATGCCTATTGTTGTATGTCAGTCATGGCATACCTCAATTTCCCTTTCAAACATTTAAATCAGTGGTCAATTTCCCAGACAGATTCTCCTAGTTTCTATCGTATTTATGTCATCTCGTTCATGTATTGATCCTCTAAGCTTGGCTTCTGGAACTTATTAATCAGTAATTTATTGATGTCTATCAGTGTCCTTGTTGTCCCCAGTGCATTGTTTATGTCTAGACTCATGTACCATTCTAGTGCACGATCTCTTAGCGTGATAGCTAGCTGCGCAAGTTTAGTGTCTTTATCAATGATTTGTTTTTCTTCCCAAATATTTGCACAAATAAACAAGTGTTTCTCAGGTTCTTATGTTGTCTCTCCTCAAAATTCTGGTAACTGAATGGTGGGATCGTGTCCTTCCATTCTGAATGTTGAACTACTTCCTCTGCGCGGTGTAGATACTTGAATAATTCTTCCTAAACTGGCTCCCCCATTTGTTGTTCCTTTTGTAGATGTACTTCCTGTTGTCTTCCTTCTCCCGAAATTCGATTGTCTAAATGGTGGTGTTCTTCTTGGTGTGTTAGTCACACATGGGTTTATGGGTTCCACACTGACATTAATATGGATAGTATTGATGCCTTATGTTCCCACTCTTGGACCTCTCGTCTTCCTCTCATATGTTGCACGTAGGATTTCCTCAATCTACTCCACAGCCCGAAGATCCTCTACCTCCTCTTCATCACTTTCCAAACCTTCCCTCGTGGCTACGGATCTCTTCTTGGTGTTCACCTTGTATTGGTAGGGTACTCCACTACAACTCCTTCCAGTTTTTGCCATGATTCACTTGATCTGGTCGTCGTCCATCATGATTGGCTCCAAGGCTTCATCCTTCTTTCCTTTATCCCCTTCTCCTTCCATTTCTCCTTTTTTTGTCAGTGCTTCAACCCTTCCTCCATGCACACACAGAAGTTTTAGTTGTCTGACTCCATTGTCATTACACCTTTTTTATAGAGCAATATCTTAATAGAAGTATACAACGATCTAATACATCTTCCTTGAGGCCCATGTAGAAAATCTTTCTCGGTTGCGTTGTATGACTTCGCGGTATCTACTACAAATTCTGTTATAAATCCTGCTACAACACTGTCGAGCCAAAAATCTACTGCGCAAGTGAATTCTCTATTCACCTGTTGTAATTATGTGATCTGAAGTGGGTTACACTCTAACTATCGGATCTGATTTGTTGCATGGTTTTCTTTCAACCTCAATATCCACTCCTGCAATAATTGTGGAAAATCACTGAAAAATACTTCATGCGGATCAGTAAACACATATTTCTCAAGATATTTGTGTGGTGTTACTCTAGGGTTTATGTTATCTTGTTGTGCAAACTCTAGCTCCTTTATTTTCAACCATATCTCTATTTCCTCCTTCGTGGGTCTCCAGGGTATAAACATTCCCTTCCGTATTTTCATTCTTTTTGACACTTCGGTCCCATTTATTGGTTTCTTATCTTAGTTATGATTTTAACATGATTTGACCCGGGTTCGGGTCTAATGGGGATCCAGCAAAGCCTCTAAAACTATCAGCCCTCCTGGTAAACCAGAAGGTAGCACAACACACATAGTGCACTGCACAATCCCACCCGAGATTATCTTAATGGGTGACTACAATACTCAAGTGTTTGCAATCCAGGACTGAATGGGGATCTATGAATTGTGCACTACGAATTCTCTCTACTATTAGAGAAATATATCGTCGTTCTCATTCATGCATGTAACAAAATTATATCCATTAATTCATTCATACCTCATTCTAACATCTACTTATTGACAGAAAAAGAGACACAAACATTCAATCACATAACACAGGTGTTACCGTGGTTCACCCCCTCCTAGGCTACGTCCACAAAGATCTGGCTCTCAAGCTCTTTTACTATGGCAGTTCCAAAACTACAACACCGTGCGCTTTACAACTTGTCCTCAGTCGAGTCGAGATCTATTATGAGGCAGACTAAATCACACCAAGCTCCTCAGCATGTGATCTAACCCTTAAGATCTACCCTTTTGACTCCCTGCAGATCAACAGCTTACAAGATTGGATTGGATTATATTAGTGGTACAGACGGGTTACTTATTCTCACATGAGTAACACTCCATCAATCAGACCCCCCCCCTAGACCTCCTAGGTATCTATTTATATGTGGTTTTGTCTCATCGACCGTTACATTCTCTTACCAAAACCCTAACATAGTTAGGTCTTCTTGCATGCTGGCCTTGCGCATTTTTCTCCTCTGCATGCATGTTTTCCTTTAATCTACTTCTTTTTGTTCGACAACACAGGTATTCCAACAGAGGACGAACACCTTCAGTAACCACTCACATAACCAGATCAAAGATCAACACACCGATGTTTTCACGTGGTA
>SNQJ01S0223849.1:10926-25756 GCA_010110895.2 Picea sitchensis | reverse complement strand
CGAGAGATGATGCAACTGATGACACTTATGGTGATGATGATAGTCTAGATGACTATGTTGATGCTACCGGGTGAATGGTATGTTTTGTGCTCAAGACCATTACTTGTAATACCTCCCTATCTAGGAGGGAGTGTTGATATTATGGCAGATGCGAGAGGCATTTACCTCCACGTGTAAACCTGACGAGAATAGAATACTTCAGGAAGCAAGAAGAAACCCTAATGAGTTGGATAATAACCCTAGAATACTTGTCGACTCAAGAAGATAATTTGTGTTAGGTTATTAGCCTCCAAGAGAAGAAGTTGGCCAGAAGAAATAATAATATACTGAATAGATAGATACCCAGAATAAGAATTCGACCGAGGTAGTTAGCCAGAATAACTATAAATACAGGAGGCCAGTCTTCATTTTGGCAGGCAATATCAGAATTGCAGAGCAACACTTGTGCGCACTGTAGTGCCCAGTTTTGTGCGTAGGTTTGAGGAGAGATACAGGTACAACTTCTACAGCTAGCAGTTATGTTTTGGCTTGGACTATCTCTTGGTTAGGGTTTGGACTATCTGATCAACTCTTGTTAATGTACTATCCTTGGGGAAATGTGATCTACCCTTTGTTTGGCTATCTAGCCTAGGGTTTTCTTCTGGAATGATTCTCTGTCAAGGTTAAGGTGCTCGGAGGGTGGCTTCGACCTACAGTTGGGTGAAAATAGTGATATTGTCAATGGTAAAATGAGCACATCCATTATATTCTAACATGATGAGCCATAAACATATATATATAGATACCTAGGAGGAAAGAAGAGAGAGAATTTTGGAGGAGGAGACTGATTTAGGGAGTGTTACTTGCATGAGAAGAGGTAGCTATTCAGTAACACTAATGTAATCTGATCCCTTTTTTTAAGATGTTGATATGTAGAGGGGTCAGGAGGGTAGATATTTAGGTTTATATCACAGGCTGAGGAGCCTAATGTGATCTAGTCCACCTCATAATAGATCTCGACCTGATTGAGAACGAGTTGTAAAGTGCGTGGTGCTGTAGTTTTGGAACTACCATAATAGAAGAGCTTGAGAGCCAGATTTTTGTGGACGTAGCCCAAGAGGGGGTGAACCACGGTAAAACTTATGTTATGTTATTAAATGTTTGTCTCTCTTTTACTGTCTATGAGTAGATTTTAGAATGATGAATGAGTTAATGGACCTAATTACATTACATGCATGAATGAGAATGCCAATATATTGCTTTAATAATTAAATAGAATTCTTAGTGCACAACTCATAGATCCCCATTCAATACTGGGCTGCAAACACTTGAGTATTTCGGTCACCCATTAAGACTATCTCGACTGAGACTACACAATACACTCTATGTATTGTGTTGCCTTCTGGTTTACCAGGAGGGCCGATAGTTTTAGAGGCTTTGTTGGAACCCCATTAGACTTGAACCTGGGTCAATCATGTTAAAGGTATAGCTCATATAAAAAACCAACAAATGGTTCCGTTGCCAGCTAGAACAACATAGGATTGAGTGGATGTGATCTGTTGAAGACCTGTTACAAGAATGTAAGATCTGTGGAAGGCGGGTCAAAGGAATATCGAATCCGATGACAAGAAGGTAAGAAGAATGTACCGCTAGAAGGGGATGTTGAGACTGTGGAATCCCACAAAAGCAGAGATTGAAAACTAGGTAAATACAAAGGAGCTAGAGTTTGCATAGAACGATACATAAATCCTATATTAACACCGCATAAATATCTTGAGAAGTATGTGTTTACTGATATGCATGAAGTCTTTTTCTGTGATTTTCCACACTTATTGCAGGAGTGGATATTGAGGTTGAAGGATAACCACACACCAAATCAGATCTGAAAGTTAGACTGAACCAAAGTTCAATTCGCGTAGTTACAACATGTGAATAACAAATTCACCCGCGCAGTAGACTTTTGGCTTGACAGTATTGTAGCATGCTTTATAAAAAAATTTGTAGTAGATACCGCGAAGTCGTAGAACGCAACAGAGAAATATTTTCTACGTGGGCCTCGAGGAAGGTATATTAGATCATTGTATACTTCTATTAAGATATTGATCTATAACAAAGGTGTCATGAAAATGGAGTCAGACAACTAAACTTCCCTGTGTGCATGGGGGAAGGGGGGAAACACCGACAGAAAAAGGAGAAATAGAAGGAGAAGTGGATAAAGGAAAGAAGGAGGAAGCCTTGGACCCATCATGATGGATGAAGACTAGATCAAGCAGATCATGGTGACAATTGGCAGGACATGCAGTGGAGTACCCTAGCAATACAAGGTGAACACCAAGAAGAGACCCGTAGTCGTGAGGGAAGGTTTGGAAAGTGATGAAGAGGAGGTAGAGGATCTACTGGCTGTGGAGTAGATTGAGGAAATCATGCATGCAACATATGAGAGGAAGACAAGAGGTCCAAGAGCGGGAATAGAAGGCATAAATCCTATCCATATCAATGTCAGTGTGGAACCCATAAATCCATGTGCGACTAACACACAAATAAGAACACCACTATTTAGACAACCAAATTTTGGGAGAAGGAAGACAACATGAAGTACATCTACACAAGGAACAACAACTGGGGGAGCTAGTTCAGGGAACATTAGTCAAGTATCTACACTGCGCAGAGGAAGTAGTTCAACATTCAGGATGGTATGACATGATCCTACCATCAGGTTACCATAATTGAAAGGAGAAGCGTCAGAGGACCCATAAAAGCACTTGTTTATCTGTGAAAAGATCTGGGAAGCAAAATAGATCACATACGAGGACACTAAACTTGCACAACTATCTATCACACTAAGGGATCACATATTATGTTGGTATATGAGTTTATCCATAAACAATCCACCGGAGACAACCATAACGATTGCAAATATCAAGAAATTGCTGATAAATGAGTTTCAGAAGCCAAGTTCAGAGGACCAATACATGAATGAGATGATAGAAATTAGATAGAAACCAGGGGAATTTTTATGGGAGATTGACCAGAGATTCAAGTGACCAAAAGGAAATTTGAAATATCTCATGACAAATATGCAACATAGGCACCTGTTCATCAATTCACTATTACCACACTTAAAATATCCACTGCGACAACAGAAGTTTCAGACACATGCAGAGGCTTTGCAGGAAGAACTGCAACTAGAAGAAAACCAATATCAGAAGACTGATCCAACCATCGAAGAGATGAAGGAGGATCTGAAGAACTTAACATTCTAGCTAAACCGAACAAAAGTAAGGACAAACGAGAAGCCGTTTGGTGTACCACATGCGGGACGAAAGGAAAACATAAGAGCGAATGTCCAACATTCGCACAGTACATGGAAACAGGAATGCCAAATCTGTTACCATTAGGAGGACTATGGTACAAAATCTGTAAGAAATAGGGCCACGATCCATATCACTTCCCAATGATGCAAAAGTACCAGACAGTCCCAAAGAGTTCGTATTGCAACTTTTGCAAGTCAGTAGGCCATGGCGAAAAAGATTGTAGAACCATGGGGTTGATGAGAGAGAGGACATCAGATGCATATAGGGTGTAGGCAGAAATGATGATCGAGCAAACCACACCTCAGTTTAATGAGCTACTGACCCCATACAACACTACGCAGCCATAATACAATGCATCACAACCCCACTACAATACCGTGTAGTATACCCAAGCACCTCAGTATGACGCATTGCGAGGGGATCGAGCTGGCTACAGAGGTGGAGGATGAGAAATAAGAGGATTTGGAATAGGTAGAGGACCAGTGGTATGTCAAAGATATCAACAACCGGGACATTATGCAAGAGAGTGTCCACTTCCACCAACGACTTGTATGTATTGTCGCGCATCGGATCATGACACAGAAGAATTCCCTATGTTATTAGGGAAGATTCAGGACAAGAGGAATCAGAACAACCAGAGTGTTCAATGGATTTTAGCAGAAGTGAGGGATGAGGGACGAAACATCGACATAGTTACATGCGGAAGAGTTAAAACAGGAAACAACACAGTATGACAAGATCCAATACAACATTAATGGGTGAAGAACAATGCCAAACCAATGAAGCAGTTTGAAGTGCAGAACAAAAAGGAAACATTTAAGCAAGCCATACAATAATTTCTGAAGCCTAACATCGCACCAACTTCAACCGTGCAACATTATAAGGAAGTACTAGAGTACAAGATGCCTCCATCATTGGATCATACGAAATAAATGTAGCCCCTGGGACAACTAAGTACAATGAAAGGATTTTTACAATCATGTTTAAAATTACTAAATGATTCATCCTCTATCAAAATATTGCAAAATATATTAGAAATATGTAGCATAGAGACATATGAAAAACTAGAACAAAAAATAGTCAATCACTTACATACAAGGAGAAGAACAAGTAGGGAGTTCAGGTCGAATGCCAACATTGGAGATTTCAAAATGGGAGATATTATATTGGATATATGATCCGAAGTCAGCATTATTACCCAAAGAGACATGGAAATGTATGGGAGAGACCACATTAGGATATTCACCCATTCAACCAAAACTAGCAAATCAACACAGACTTCTACCAATAGGAGGCTAAAAGGAGTAACAATATGTTAGAATGTGTTAGAAAAAATAGGACCCATGAGCAATAAAATAAAACAAATCACGAGAAACAAAAACCCGGAAGACACACAATACAAGAGGGAACCTGATTTCATTGGTTCACCCGGTGTGGGCTACATCCACCGGAGAAATTTCCGAGGGTCCTTTCTTTGTATTATCCAACCGTGAAGGGATACAACCTATAGCAAAACCAGCTGTAACTTCCTCTTCTTTCTCTCACAGGTCTCCTCTCTCAGAATACAATTCACCATCATCCATGGCAGTGTACATTTCCCTCATAAAGGGGTTGCCTTTTAGGGAAAAACCCTAACATAATCTCTACCCAGATTAGATGCGACCTTGTAATGAGTGATCAGTTACAATGGGGAAATTACAATATACTTTACAGGCAATTTTTGCTTAGGGGGCTGCGCCACAGACCCAGATGGGGGCCCGCTTGCCCAGACCCCCGGTGGGGGGATAGGCCCCAGGACCCCATGAGGCTACACCCCTCTTCACTCCCAGCGTGGAAGGGTGCTGTGCCACGGGGTGTAAAATACTTCATGGGGTATAAACACTTACGTGAGAAACAGGGACCTGAATTGGGAAGATAATCGGGCTCCACAACCAACAATCTCCCACTTGGGCTGATCTCCAACAACTCCACTTGCATTGTTTGTATATCTTTGGTTCTACGAACCTTCTTGGACTGGCTTAATTTCTCATCTTCATCTTCATTCTTGAAGATAGCTGGCGAGCAAGAACTCGGTTTCTCGCCAATTACTCAACTTTGTTAGCTTTTGTAATGCGAGGGATTACGGCTGGTGTGTATCTTTTCCGACTTCAATTTTCCATCTTCAAAGATGGATCATATGAAGTGAATTTGCCTCAACTGTATATTCTTGGTCTTTGAATGGAAGGATGAGTTCTTTCCAAGATGAATGTCACTCGGCATCCGCAGTACAACTTGTTGTTCTCTGCTCTTTCCCAATTCCTCCATAAAACAGCAAATCATCTCTTTACTAGCCTCACGTAGCAACAGCTTATACTCTACCTCTATTGTTGAAAGTGCAACAACCTTTTGTAGTTTTGAAATCCAACTTTCTGCTGTTCCACCTATAGTAAAAACATGCCACGTGGTTCTCCTCCTGCTTTGTCTTTATCACACGCCATGTCACGAATCAACATATCCGTAGAAAAGTGTCTAAACCTCAAAACATAATGCATGTGTAGTAGGTACCTCTCAAATGCACGAGAATCCACTTTATTGCATCCCAATGTTCTCTACCTGTATTTTTCATATACACACTCACAACTCCCTTTGCGTAGTACAATATCTAGTCTTGTGCAAACCATTTGCATACATCAAGCTACATAGTAGCTGATGAATGTGGGACCATGGACATGTATTAGAACTCCTCACGTGTCTTGGGACACATTTCCTTAGTTAATTTGGAAATGGCTGGCAAGGTGTACTAACCGGTTTTCATTCTGCATTCTAAACCCTCTCCAACACCTTCTTTTGTGTACTCACCCTGAGACAGTAATGGGTTCGATTTTTTCCGTCTCTTGTTATTCTCATACCAAGGATTTTCTCTGTGCCACCCAAATCCTTCGCCACTGGAAATGAATTGGCTAATTTCTTCTTGAGCACATTTATATCCTGCATATTAGACCCATAACCGGCATGTCATCTATCCTGATATAAAGATAATATAGCTTCCATTTTCCTAGCCTTTTAAATAAACGGTGTCGAATGACATCTATTATTATAACCACGTTACGTCGCCAAACGCAGTCCAGGCTTCAAATACCCTTGCCTTGGAGCTTGCTTTATGGAGCCATACAAGCTCTTATTCAACCTACATACCAAATTCTCCTTCCCTTTGACCTCTTACCCACGTAGGCTATTGCGTATAAATCTCTTCCTCCAAATCCCCATGGAGGAAAAGATTTGTTTTTACATCTAAGCATTCCAAGATGAAAATATTCTACTACAAAAATACTTAAAATAGTCCCAATTGAATCATTTTAACAACATGAGAAAATATTTCATCAAAATCTATACCTTTCTTTTTTGTGCAAACCCCTTTACAACAAGTCTAATAGCAATCCTTTTTCTCCTCCATCTTCTTCCCTTCAACTTGTAAAGCCATTTGATACGCAATGCTCTTTTCCCTTGAACCGTGAACTAAAGTAAGTCCCAAGTCTGGTTATTTCTAAGGAATCCATTTCTCTTTCATGCCTTGCTCCCACTTCTTTTGGTGTCTACCTACATTGCCTCTTCAACATTACGGTTCACAGGGATCAGGTCAACAATAAATAATATATTAAAGGAGAGTATGGATTCGAGGTGTCTTAACACAGTGAATCTTCTAACAACACTTGACGGTGTTTGAGGTACCTGCTGCTCCTGGCCCCATTGTACATTTTGATTTTCGGGTTCCTTTGGAATTTCCTTTTGAGTGATCTCATCAAGCTTGTGTATTCTTGTTTTTCTGTTTCCTTTGTTTCTTTCCACATGGCTGATCTTTGTACATGACCTTCTCATTGAATATGACATCTCTACTCTAATGATTTTTGTTATTTTCGCAATCCCATAGCGATAACCAAAATCATTAACACCATATCAATAAAGGTACATTTTCTTGGATTTTCCTCAAGCTTTGTTCTATTTTCTTTATCAATATGGACCGTGCTTCACAATGTTTTCAAAAAGAATAGTTTACATTTTTTTCCTTTGTCCATTCCTCCCTCACGGAATTATATCATCCAAAGAGCTTGAAGGGTCCTCTGTTTATTAATTAAACAACAATATCTACAACATCTACTAGCGTAGGGAAAACCAACATGCATTCTCATACTCCTTTACGCTCCATGATTGTCCTGTTCATCCTTCGACACACCATTTTCTTGTGGTGTTCCGCGAATGTCTTCTCTCTGAGATCCATGGGTATGAACAATAATCGATCAAACTCAGCGATTACGGTGTTACTCCGTTATAACCAGTCGAGACACTTCAAACTTTTTCTGTCTCATTCTCAACTAAAACTTTCCATTTCTTAAAAGTATCAAAAACATGATTTTTGTCGAATGCAATAAACCAAGGTTTTCTAGTTGCATCATCAATAAAAGTAACATAATAATGAGAGCCACCAAGAGATGATACACGGTGAGTCCCCATACATGCGATGCAGCTCTAACCTTTCATTCTTCTTTTTCTTTTCCAACCACGAGAAATTTGACTCTCTTTTGTTTTCCACCAAACACAGAAATGCTCAGAGTCCAAATCAATTTGTTTAAGATCACGGAAACAAATTTCTTTTTTGTGAAGGATGCATACCCTTCTCACTCATGTGTCCCAACCTATGATGCCCTAGTGCTGTATCCACTCCAGTAGAAGCTAAATATATAGAAGAGTTAGTATTAGCAATACATAGATACAATGTACCTACCTTCTCTCCTCTCTACATCACCAATGATCCTTTGATGACCTTCCGTCTTATCTGTAGAGGTATGGATATACAACCTTCCTTGCCAACTGCCACAGTTGAAATCAGGTTTTTTTCTTAAATCACGGAACATGTTTTACCTCTTTCAACAACCAACTTTGGTTTCCATTTCGTTGCTTTATTTTACCCTTTCCCATTTCAACAATTTTGCATGGTTTATTATCACCCAAATGAACTGTCCAAAATCACCATGAACATAATCTAGAAATGTTTCTTATGGGGTGTGGCGTAGTAAGAGCTCCGGATCTACTGCAAGAGACTTCAGAAATATTATCTACAAAATAATCAAAGCATCTTGTAACACATCACGTTACGACTTTTGCTTCTGATTTCTCTCCTGCTGTCCATCCTCTTTTGTTTCTTTGGAGCTCTGGTCTTTCTTTAGATGTCCTTTCTTCCCACAATTCAACACTCTATCTTTACAAATATGGATTTAGATCTACGCCCTTCCTAAAATTTCCCACGATTTCTTGAGCCCCTTTCCTCTATCCTTTTGTCTTTACATTTTCTCCATGTTCAGCGCATTTCCTGATGTCTCTGTGCTTTTCCTTAGCATTTCCTCACTAAGGATAACACCAACAACATCATCAAATTTTTTAAAGTATTTGAGCCAGAGCCAGAGTTACCCTGACCATGACCAAGCCATTCCAACTTTACGGCAATGAGCACAAGATTAAGAAAGAGCCTAACCTCATCATCAAGTCCACTTTTAAAGAACTTAGTTGATTGAAGAGTAACCATATTAAATTCATTTTAAATGATGCATAGCGAGAGACCCACCTTGACATCTTCATATTAAATAATCTCTTCATTAAATACCTTGTCGATGATAGGGTTTTTTCATACAATTTGGACAACGATCCATCAAACCCTTAGTTGTCTTTTCTTTCGAAAATATTGAAAAACCCACCGTATTTGCCAGGGCTCAGTGTATCATTCCTAGAGCCTTCATCAATAATCTCCATTCTTAGTCCCTTCATGGCCGCATACGACTTCTTTGCTACTTGGCTCAATGGTAGGAATAGATCAGCACGATATAAATAGTCTTCCATCTGCATCTTCCATAACTGGTAGTTTTGGGCGTTAAATTTCGACCCTAAACTTTTCCATATTGAACATTTCTCCCACTCGAACCGGGAACCATCTTTTCTACTTGAGGTTACCTTACCTTCGATACCGGTTGTTAGAAAAAAGTAGGACCTTGAAATAAAATAAAACAATCTTGAAATAACCACGGAAGACACACAATACAAGAAAGACCGCAGAGATTTGTGTGGTTCACCCGGTGTGGGCTTCGTCCACCAGAGAAATTGGCGGGTCCTTCCTTTATTATTATCCGACAAATGAAGGGATACAACCACAAACAAACTTCTTCGCTAACTTCCTCTTCTTTCTCTCATAGTCTCCTCTGGGAATACAATATTCACCATCATCCATGGCCGAAATACATTTCCCTCATCAAAGAGGTTTGCCTTCTAGGGAAAAAACCTAACATAATCTCTGGATTAGATTTGCGACCTTATATTAAGAGCGATCCATGTTACAATGAAATTACCACGTGGAAGAGTGTACATACTTAAGGGTGTAAATACTTCTTGGGATATAAACGGTGAAAGCAAGGACCTACGAATCAAGAAGATAATCAAGCTCAAAACCAACATAATGTGCTTGTTTTACCATAGACAATATCACTATTGTCCGCCCAACCATGAAATTTGAAGCCACCCTTTGGGCACCTTAACCTTGACAAGAATTCCTTCGGAATCAAACCCCAGGCTAGATAATGAAGCAGGAATTTGGGGCACTTTCTCCAAAGGATAACACACCCGAACAACAAGAGTTGATGAGATACTCCAAACCATAACCAAGAGATAGTTAGTAAAGCGAAATATGCTAGTGTGGCGGTACCAGCGTGTCTCCTCAGGACTTTGCTTTAAAAGATTGAAATCGTGCTTGTAGTCCGCGCCAAGTGAGCTCTACCGTATTTTTGATAATACTTTCGAGGAATGAAGAATGCCTCTATATTTATACTAAAACATGGCACTTTGGATCATTTGCTCATTGAGGTGGCTATTTATAGTATATGATATTTCTTTAATAACTAGCTACTCTTGGAGATTTGTTAGCCTAATACAAATTATCTTCTTGAGATGACTTGTCTTCTAGGGTTATCAACCAACTAATTAGGGTTTCTTCTTGCTTCCATGAATAGCCTTGTTCTCGTCCGGGGTTTACAGTGAGTAAATACCTCCCTCAACTACCATAATAACAACACTCCCTCCTATCTGGGGAGGTATTTGAAGGTAATGGTGTTGAATGCAAACATACCATTCACTTGCGGTAGCATCAACATATTCATATAGACTATCCTAAGACTGAATCATAGGGCACCATACTCATTATCGATGTCATCAAAATTTGAATCATCTTCGAAACAATGCTTCTTCGGTAATCAAACATGATGATGGATAAGTCACTCACTCCATAGAGGTGACACAAGCACCATTATTCTAATTCAAACATATGTCCTAGAATAATAAATGTCTGTGGACCATTTTAAATGCAGGGCAAAATCTCTATCCATTGATCATCCATCTAGCCGTTAAACATTTTCAAATAAATGTCCTGGACCATTTTCTGTCTGGGCAAATCTCTATCCATTGATCATCCATCTAGCCGTTAAACATTTTCAACACTACTGATATTCTTCAAGGCAATCAGAACAATGTTATTCAATAAAACACAACTGTGTCTATCCATAGTAGTACACAACTACAATCTAGTGGCACACTTCCACACCAAGTAGAAAACATATACTTGATCAGTGACATATAGTCACAATCAGTGGAACACATCCACCACAGTAGTATACATCTACTGTCCGGAGACATACAGTCTCCATAAAAATCATCTAATATCAACCTATATAGAAAACATTGTTATGTTATAAACTAAATCATCTGGGCCATTCTTCCACTCACATCTGTGAGATCTGAAAGAGCATCTACCCTTAGAAGGTAAAACATCAATGATGAGATATATGGAATATTCTTCTCAAGCAAGGAAGAATAACTTTCCCTATTTCTGAGCCTGGACCATTTCCTATCTTGGGCCATTCCTCTGGCACTAAACAAAGTGCAACCTGGAGAGAATGAGTCTGCCCTAGGGAATACATGTCCCTGATTGCTGAACCTAGACCATTGATCTATCTGGACAATTCCTCTGGAACTAAACAAAGTGAAACCTAGAAAGAATGAATCTTCCCCAGGGAATGACCGTATGGACCATTTCCAAAGGAAATGACTGTCCTGCACCAACCTCCAAAATAGACCATTCTTCGAAACTACTCACAACTGTGAGCTTCGAAAGAATGATTTTCTGGTGAGGCGGACCAGTCTTCTTGAGTAACCCTCAAGAAGAGAGGTTGTCCTAGACCATTCCCCATGTTAACCACAATGGGAAATCGTTGTCTATGGTACATCAACAATCCATCGAACCATTTTTGTTATGAAAATTACCATTTTATCTGGACCATTTTCCGGAACTGGAAAATGCCTGTTTGTCAGAAATATCAAACCACTTTCCAAACTGTAAAGGAACTGCTCATCCTGGACCAATTTTCGAACTAAAAATGATTGTCCATAAATCAATAACACATCAATGCTCCCTCCCAACCTGGGAGTCATCTCTTCCCTTTTCAATAAGGAAGTTTTCTCCACAAGCTCCAACTATTTCTTTAGTACACAAACTCTTTCACTTTGGACAAAGGATTTACCAAAGTATATTCTTATCTGCTCATCTTTGGAGATACATATTGGATAACCACTTCTCTTTTTTGGACTTCATCATGGAGAATGTAAGGCTTGATCTCAAATGTAGTTTGGTCTTTCTGGAACACTGGTTTTTCTCTGAAGGTTTCATATATCTCTAATTAATATAGTATATCATTGTTGGATTCATATTTTGTTTCCTGGTAGCTCATAACATCACGACAAGGATCGAACTGGAACATATCCAAGTGGTACTTCTTCTACCATCATGAGGATTTGTCATGGATTAGAAATCCATCGTTCTGAGCTTCTAAGTAACCATTCTGATACAATATCTCTGTTTTAGAAAGTTTTTCACCACCCTTCTGCTATGCATTGGAGGTTCTCCACCAAGTTGTCTTCTTCCATCTGCATACAAGGGTATCCTTCTGGTATACCTCAAATCCTTGAGGTTGCTTTTAATACACTCTTTGTTCAATCATTATGGAGAACAGTCTTTGCATTCACCTTATTTCAATCCCATGGATATTGCGGATGATATAATGGCTCATGTAGAGGTATGTTTGGTTTACTGGAACAAACATTCATCATAGTCTTCTCCCTCCATTTGGGAGAACCTCTAGTCCTAGATCTCACAATTATTTAATTCATAAGTCTTCCATACACTTTTATTCATCACAAATTTAAATTCCTCTACTTGATTACTTTCAGTGAGTTCATATCAAGCTGGTAGTCTTTTGATTCTTGATACAATGACTGGTTGTTCTGGATTTTCTTTCTTTCTTGGAATCTTCATGTTCTTCCTCATGTTTCTCTTTAGCTCTTAGGTCCATGGAGTTTTCTATATATTCCATGTCCTGAATATTCCACTTCTTTATTTCATAATAGGATCATGGATGTGGATGGACAACCAAGGATATTTTAAGGCTTCTTTTCGAAGAGGACTTCTTCCAAAGTCAAACTGAACACACATTTCTTTTTATGGCTGCTACCATAGATACATATACTTCATCATCTTCAATGGATCATAGGATTAGCTCCCTCTTAATCCTTGCTTCATGTATTGGTTTTCCTTTTGGAAGTATATAATCGGCTCCCTCCATAATCCACACTTCCTTCTGCATCCTTTTTGCAAAGTGTCATAAGTATTTCTCCAATTTCTTCTTGATTGCTTATTTTGGCTTATATTGCAACTGTTACTTATGTAATAACTTCCACATGACTTGTTTGATGTACTTCATCCTTTCATGTGTATTGTCTGACTTGTAGTCATAATGATAGCAATCCTTATCTTGTTGTTCTTCCATAGGTATAGTTATTCTTGGAACATATTATCTTCTAAGAGATAGATATACAAGTGATCTAAAAATGAAGAAGACTTGAAATCTTGAAATTATTTGCAAGTAAATTTTATGTGTTAAAATAAAATGGATCAATTTTGCAACACATTAATTAAAGGATTACTCATGCAAGATACAAATAAATAGTAGCATAATCAATGAACATAAGCACATAAACACAACAATTGATAAAGGAGTTCACCCCTCTCTTGGGCTACATCTCCTGGTCCATCTTCCAATGGATCATTATTATTAATTTCTCAAAGTGCTCAAAAACATGCCTTACAATGCTCAAACTGACCAACAGACTACTCCAATGGCTTCAGAGCATCCAAAAACCCCTAGCTGGGCTTTTTCGACACCTCAATCGGTCGAAAAACGAAGAAGTTAGGCCTCCTGGAAGTCCCCCCTTCAAGATTGCTGTCTCTGCATCTACAAAATGCACCCTTGTAATATGAACCTGGCACACACGCAATTTAAAGCATGAAAACCCAACACCGGGCGCAACCGCGCCAATGGTGCGAACTGTAGGACGATTATGGGCACGCCAGCCCCTAACCGCCTAGCACCTGGGCACGTGAGGGTCATATGACCACGCGCTATGGAAAAAAGGGCCAAACGGTTGAAACCGTGCCAACCGTACCAACTCCCCCCTCCACGCTCCGGTTGTGGTCACATGCATCACCATAAAACCGCGGGCTTTGGCTTTACACATTGCAAACATAAAATTCCATGTGCCCATTCCACGGAGGGCATGGTCGTATGGCATGTGTTATAACCACGGGCTATACATTTCAAACCCTGCGTGCCATTTAATGGAGAGTAGAGTCATATGCAGTGTAAGTGTGACCGGGGGCTAGGGCTAAGCCCCAGCCCAGACCCCCGCCTACCGTTACATAAATTGTTTTGAAACACATTGCATTACATATATTAAACAAGCAACAATGTGTGGGCTAGTGGTAGCCCACACTCCACCCATGCGCGGAGCCAAAGGGAGGTCTGGGGTTCGACCCCCATGGACCCCATACAATTTTTAAACAACAAACTAAATGCCAATACTGGGGTGCCACATGGCAGCCCATGACTGGGCCACGTGGCACCCAATCACTTGTCCAAATGATGCCACGTGTCAGACTACCATTCATCCTCAGCTACCAACCAAACACTGCCATGTCATCACACAGATGTACGTCCCTGCCATGTCAGCGTACGGATGTACGAACCTGCCACGTCAGCCTGTACGGACTGTATAGTCAGTGTCCTCTTTTTGCCTGTTTGACATTATGAACAGATTTCAATATCTCTCGCTCCCGACATCCATTTGAAATGAAACGAGTTGCATTGGGTTCACAATGACGAGGCCTACGCTCTCGTCTGGTTTGAAGCGATTCCGAGCACTTTGAAGTTTTGAGCAAAATTTGATCCCCTGATCACACCTCCCCATTGGGAAGATTTTGGACCTCCAAAAGACTATTTTCAATCTAAGTGAAGATGAGGGTATAGTTCCCTCACCCTTCCAACCTCAATCTACTTGGCTTTGCTTGGATTCGTCCCTTTAAGACCAACTCAAAGATACTCCACATTTCCTCATTTTGAAGTTCGCATTCTCCT
>SNQJ01S0223849.1:0-10916 GCA_010110895.2 Picea sitchensis | reverse complement strand
CCCCCCCAACACTGGCTTGTTGATTAGGTATTTGAGTGTTGAATGGTCTATGAACATCTTGAAATGTTTCCCTAATAAGTAGTGTCTAACTTTTTGAATCGCATAGATCATAGCTAGGCCTTCCCTCTCTGTAGTGTTGTAGTTCTGCTCTGATTCTGTCAATTTTCTTCTAGCAAATGCTATAGGATGATCCAATTCTCCTGCTCCGGGCTGCGCTAGAATAGCTCTAAGTGTTATGGCAAATGCATGTACATGTACGTGGAATGTCTTTTCCCAATCTGGGAATACTAGTATTGGCATTGTTACCATCTTTTCTTTCAGTGTATCTAGACTGTGTTGACACTCCTCATTCCACTAGAACTTTGTAACTTTCCTTAGCAGTTTCTCCATTGGCGCGATGATCTGCGCGTACCCTTTTATAAATTTTCTGTAGTATCATGTGTGTCCCAATGTCGCTCTTAGTTGATGAATTGTTTTTGGTGGTGGCAAGTTAACGATTATTGCAATCGTAGTAGGATCTACTAGTAAACCTTGCTTGCATACTATATGACCCAATAGTATCCCAAAATGTGTTCCAAAGATGCACTTCTTGATGTTTAACAATAACTGACACTCCCTGCATATTTCTAACATCAGCCGCAAGACCTCTACATGGTCTTTCAACAGACTATAGATTGTCCAATTGTCCAAGTATACCTCTAGAAACTAGTAGATAAATTCTTTAAATTCATCTATGACTACTCTGGAAAATATTCCTGGTGCATTCTTCTGTCCAAACGGCATGACCATGTACTGGTAGGATCCCTATTCTGTAGTAAAAGTGGTCTTGTATCTTTATTTCGATGCTATCTTGATATGACGGTATCCTGAAAATATGTCGTTGAATGAATAAACTTCCTATCCTCCTACGTTCTCCAACACCTCATCTGTGAAGGGTGTAGGGAACGGGTCATGTAGGCATGCATCATTCAATTTCCTCAAGTCGATGCATATTCTTATCCCGCCTTGTTTTTTCTCTTGAGCTACCATCAAGCTTATCCATTTTGATTCTTCCCTAGGTTCTACGATGCCATCTTCAAGCATCCTATCGATCTCAACCTTGACTTTTTGCTTATATATCAAATTTAGTTTGTATGGTCATTGTGTGATTGGTCTTGCCTCATCTTTGAGTGGTATCTTCATTTCACCTAGCTCTCCTATTATGCCCTTCATTTATGTGAATATTGTGGTGAATAGGTCATTGTACTCATGCAGTAACTATGTTATGATTTCCATTGTTTTCTCATCTGAGTAGTCTCCAATGCTGGCCATTTTGGGATTCTCAATTGTCCCAATGTTGACTTTCTTCACCTTGATCAGTGCAGAAATTACTTTTAATTCTAGAGGTGGACCTTCCACTTCTCTTTTTCCTTCAGCTTCCTCAATCTGAATATCACGTGGATCATCTTCATCTGGTGCTTCTTCCTGTATATGGTAGCATGACAGTATTTTTTTAACTTTATGTTTGTTCTGATGTTGTTCCTCTTTCATGAGTTCAACTTCTGGTTCCTTAATGAATATCACCCCTATTATTTTCTTAAGTGTTGCATCTATGTTGGGTTTCTCATGTTCAAATGAGAAAGTGACCGTAAATTTTTGTTGTAGTATTGTCCAACTCATAGTTCCTCTGCGTAGTTCCTGGTCTATATACCAGTTTGTTGGGATGCCCTCTAATGTCTGTACAAAATGATGAGGTCATTCTTCTGGGGGTGTCATTTTCCACAGCACTTTGTACTTCTCCAACTATTTTTTTAGTTCCCCGTGTCCATCGTACTTATGTTGTTGGTTGCTTCTTTGTTCTGTGCCAAATATTATGCGTAGTAACCGCTTACATTGGTACCAATCCTTGATTGTTTCTTTGTGTGTGCCCCACCATCTTGCAGATGTGGCCTTGAGTGCTATATCTAGTTCTAAGAGTATCTAAATTTCTATCACTTCGTCTTCGTAAAGTGTCAAGAATGCTTCCAAATCGTTTAACCCATGGAAGCTCGGTGGTTCCCTTATCTCCATACCTACCCACATTACTGCATGATCTATTCTTGTGCATATTCTTACGGAAACTTCATGTAGCCTCTGTTGCCAGTTCTCCAAACTTCTATCTGAGTCTGACGCACATGAAGTAATGCTCTGCCAACTAAGTATCCCATCTTCAGTAGAGTTTACGTAATCCTCATATCGCACATTTTGTATGTACGACTGTGTGACATCACCGACCACCAACAGGTCGGGCAATGCTACCAATCACAACCTTAACTTGGCCTTTTGAGATCTGATAACATATTGTAACATCCTCAGCCATCAACCCACTTGTCAGGAAACGCTACTATGTGGAACATTCTCATACTTATATATATAACATGCATATTAAATCTAATTAATAGATTGTTCTAAACAATACAGAGTAAGCATAGGATTACTGCTAATATACATCATCAAGGACATTAACAATAATTCATATGCACAATAGAATACATGATAACATATAAGCATCACAGGCATGAAAAACATAATATTAAGCACAAAGTCATACTTATATTTGAAACTGTAGTAATTCCACCAACTGCGTGCAGACCTTCCACGAACCTCCCAGCCTTAGACCACGTTGCTCATCACTCTCAGCAGTAGGTCACCCCCGAGCTAGGACTAAGCTCCACTAGGAAGGGAATCCTAGGCTAGGCAAGGTCAACGAAAGACACACAATTACAGAGGAAATATTCTCTCCCAGGAGTCACTTACACCCACTTCTCACAGACCCTCTTTCCCCACATGCATGTCCCACCCCAGGAGTATACACCTTCATTGTCACTCAGATAGTCCTTCAGCTACTAAACCTTCCTTGCTTTAGGCTTTAGCAACAGACCAGACCAGAAGTCTCTGATCTCTGTGGCAGCTATAGGACCCCTTACAGGAGTTCTCACTTCCTCCACACACTCTCTCACCTGGAGAGAGTCGCTCACAGGCTTGGAAACCTGTTCTTTTGACCAATTCCAGCACAGTGAGGACACAAAAACAAGGCTCAGAAATGCACAATCAATGGAAGCAACCTCACACGGTGAGGAACTATGCGGCCACAACAGCCCACTAGGATAGCACAACACGACTCAGTCAATTTTGGTTTTCTCAACCATGCAACATAGGACGGGTTCACGGTTATGGTTTCGGAGATGAGTGAGGGTGTACAGAGATCCCACATAGAGACTTAACGGTTCAGGTAATAATTCCCCAGAACAAACATCGAAACAGAGGTCGATCATGGACACCCGCGAGTTCAGATGAAGGATGGAAAATGAGAGGTCAAACCCCCAACACGGCTCCCCTCTAAGGTTTTAACTGCATGCACCCAGGTCGACACCTGTCTCCCTGGGGCTTCATGCTCCCCATTTTGCACATGTTTCCCCAACTAAGAACTTAGGATAAAACATAAACATTTACACAGCTTTGGAATAATATTTAATCACTATCCCCAAGGTCTTAATATCTTAAGCTTAGCCCTTCTCCCAACCTTTCAGCCCCCTCTTCCTTACCCAGATTTTGTGGAAGCTTAGTCCCCCATCACTCATTCACCATGGTCAGTCCACACGCAGAGACATTTTTATATTAATAATGTGCATCATTACATGTACAAAAACCAGGCTCTTGGCCTTCAACACTTAGCCTCTCTGGCCTAATAAACACATAATCCCACCAGCTTATATAAACTTGGCTCACCATCCTATAAAACATAATTACAATTCATAATTCAATTGTGGCACGTCCTTGGGGTATGACAATTCCCTCCCCTTATTTTTGCATTGTCCTCAGTGCAATTTTCACACATCATTAACAAGATTTCCAAAATCTTCAAAAAGATGTGGGTATTCTGTCTGCATAGCATATTCATGTTCCCATGTCGTGTCCTCAGGACCATACCACTTCCACTAGACCTTTACAAGTCCTATGGCTCAATTCCAGATATGTTTTCTTTTCTGGTCCAATATGCGGACAGGATGCACTTGCAGGACACCTTCTTGTTCCACCTGGATCACATTCCAGTCAATCACATGATTAGGATCGAGTATATATTTCTTAAGTAATGAAACATGAAACACATTATGTACATTCATGGATCCAAGTAATGCAAGAATATATGCAACTGGCCCAATCCTTTCTAGGATTTCAAATGGCCCACAAAATATGGCTGCCAACTTGGAACAGTTTCCCAGCCTCATGGAACTTCTATTGGCTTTTACTTTCAGAAAAAACATGATCTCCCACTTTAAACTCTCTATGGGTTATGTTTTTATCATCATAAATTTTCTAGCTGTCTTGGGCAGCTTTCAAATTCTTCTTAATTTTCATCATTTTCTCTTTCATTTCCTTCAGCAACTCTGGCCCAACTACCACTCTATCAGTTGGGTTATCCCAACTTACTGGAGTATTGCATTTTCTGCCATAAAGTGTTGCAAATGGGATCATCTTCAATGATGCTTGATACCCATTGTTGTAGGTGAATTCTGCCAAGTGTAGGTAGTTTTCCCATTTCAATGGTTTGTCCATCACATACATCCTTAGTATGTCTTTTATCACTCGATTCACCCGCTCTGTCTGCCCATCTAACTCAAGATGATAGGTTGTACTGAAATTCAGATTCGTTCTGAATCCCTTGAATAACCCTTTCCATAAATTTGAGGTAAGTTTTGGGTCTCTGTTAAACACAATTGTCTTGGGAATTCTGTGCAATCGTGCCACTTCCTTCATAAAAATATCAGCAACCTCCGCTACCTTGTGAGTAGCCTTTAATGGAATCAAATGGGCACCTTTCGTAAGCTTGTCCACCACTACCATAATTGAATCATGTTGCTTGCATGTTTTGGGCAATCCTGTGATGAAATCCATTGTCACCACTTCCCACTTCCACTCGAGAATGGGTAAAGGTTGCAGCAATCCAGCTGGGTGCCTATGCTCAGTTTTAACCTTTTGGCATTCCATACATCTGGTGATGTATTCTGCAATCTCTTTCTTCATACCTAGCCAAAAGTAATGGCTCTTGAATGCTGCCACAGTCTTCTAATATCCAAAGTGCCCAGCATAAGGCACATTATGAATTTCTCTCAGAATCGAAAGTTTCAAACCTTGGAAATTAGGTACATAAACTATGTTATTGTACAGAAGTATTCCATCAGTCTCTAACTTATAATCTTCCACTCATTGTGGCGTGTTATCTTGTTGTAGCTTCACTACCAATTCCTTGTACTGCAAGTTTGTGCTTGCAGCTTCCGAAACTCTGCTCTTTATATCGGTTTGATACATGCTAATGGTTGTAGCCTGTAATTCGTGTACTCTCCTACTGAGTGCATCAGCCACTTTATTCTCCTTCCCTTTGATATGCTTGATATCAAAATCGTATTCACAGAGAAACTCTAGCCACCTACTATGCCTAGCGTTCAAGGTTGGTTGATCAAACAAATACTTCAGACCATTATGGTCTGTTCTCAAATCAAACCTCCTTCCCATGAGGTAATGTCTCCATTTCCTCAGAGCATGAACGATGGTCACTAACTCCAAATCATGAGTTGCGTAGTTCCTTTCATGCTCTTTCAACTGTCTGGATTCATAAAAATTTATGAATCCATTCTGACTGAGGACTCCTCCCATTATTTCTTTGCATGCATCGGTGCATACCACGAAATATTCACTTGGATCTGCAATCCTCAGAATTGGAGCACTAGTTAACAGTTTCTTCAATCGCTGAAAGCTTTTCTCACAATGTTCTGTCCACTGAAACTTATTCTCATTTCTTTGCAAGGAAGTGATAGGGTGAGATATCCTCAATAACCCTACAATGAAACTTCTATAATAACCATCTAGACCCATAAAGGATCTGACTTCTGTCACATTATTTGGCATTGACCATTCTCTGATGGCCTCATCTTTTCGGGATCTACCACTATCCCATATTTCGAAATAATATGCCCCAAGTAATGGATCTGCTCCTGATAAAACAAGCACTTGCTCATCTTGGCATATAGTTGGTGCTCTATTAACACCTACAACACCATCCTAAGAAGTTTTTCATGCTCTTCCTCCAACTTGGAATACACCAGAATGTCATCTAGGAATACTATGATGAACTTGTCTAGATAGTCCCTTAACACACCATTCATCAAACACATAAAAATAGAAGGTGTGTTTGACAGCCCAAATGGCACCATTGTAAACTCGTAATGACCATACCTTGTTCTAAAGGCGGTCTTGTTGATGTCTTCATCCTTAATCCTTACCTGGTGGTATCCCGACCTGAGATCTATCTTTGAAAATATCTTCACATCCTTCAACTGATCGAAGAGGTCATCAATCCTCGGTAGAGGATATTTATTTTTTACAGTCACTTTGTTCAATTGTCTGAAATCGATACACAATCTCAGTGTTTCATCCTTCTTCTTCATGAACAGAATTGGGGTACCCCAAGGTGACACTCTTGGGCATATGTACCCCTTATTCAGAAGCTCCTGAAGCTACAATTGTAGTTCTTTCAGCTCTGGCATACTCATTCTGTAAGGAGCTTTTGATATTGGAGTTGCTCGAAGCATCAATTTTACAGAGAAGTCAATATATATTTTCAGAGGTAATCCTGGTACCTCCTAAAATACATCTTCAAACTACTTTAGTACCGCATGATATTCAATACCTAACACCTTATCCCTGGGTGTTTCCTCCACATGGGCTGCAAATAATTGACATCCTTTTCTATAGCACTTCTTCAGCTGCAATGTTGAGATTTCTCTGATAGCAACAACTCTAGGAATTCCTTGGATTGTTTTCTTATTCCCTTCCTCATCCAAGTAAGTGAATGCCTTGTTACGACAGTACATGATGACATGGTGTTGTTCCAACCAGTCTATCCCAATTAAACATTCATAAGAGCCTAAAGGAAGAATGTTCAATTCGGCCTTCGTGCTCAGTCCATTCATGTCCACAGAACAAGACTTAACCAACTCAGTGACTTTCCTCTTGGTTCCTGTAGCCAGCTGCACTAACCAAGATTTTTCATGTTTTCTTCTTGATAAATGCAAACTTTCCACCACTCTAGGATCTATATAACTGCGGCTATCCCCTGAAACAATTAAAATAGTAAAGGCATGGTTGTTAACCATACCTTCCACTTCAATCATGTGCGACTGAAATTCAGCTTGCTTGTTGTCCAGGGATACGTAAATCCTTGGCATTCTACTGCCCATTTTCTCCATTTTTTCAGCTTGCTGAACATTGTGGATAGCTCTCACTTTATAATTTATGTGGGGGCAATCTCTATACTATGGTTTTCTTTACAACCCCAACACTCCATAGATGTTTTTCTTGGAATTTGTCCACCCATTTATGCCTTTCTAGGTTCTCTAAAAGATGGTTGTCCCTGAGGACTATTTCTGAGAAAGGGTGTCTTAGTTCCCTTCTTCTTCTTATACATCTTAAATTTCTTCTTGTCTTCCCAAGCCTTTTGGAAGGTAGGCTTTTCTCTTTTTTGTTCATATAAACATTCTCCCTCCTTATGATTTCTTCCATGGTTTTTGGGTCATCATACTGAATCTTGTCACCAATGGAAGGTGGCAATCCACTTAGATATCTATGAATCTTCACAGTCTCTTCCTTGATGAACGGAACATACTTCATCAATTCCAAAAATATGCGTTCGTATTCATCAATGGTCATGTTGCCCAGCTTGAGTTCAAAGAACTCTTTCACCTTTTTGTCATAGTATCTTTTACTCAAGTATTTCTTCTTGAAATACCTCCTGAATTCCTTCCAAGTGATATCATTCTCCCTAAGGTGTTGGACCTGCACAAGCTGATCCCACCACATGGATGCCTTTCCCTTTAGTTGATACATTGCAATTATTCCTTCTGCATGAGAGGAATAATTCTACAGTTGGAAATATTTCCTCATGCTAAGCAACCATGTTTCGGCATCTTCCTCCTTCTTATGCTCTCCATCAAATGTAGGCGGCTTAATCTTATTCATCTCTCCCTTCAATTCATCCACTCCTGATCTCATGTTCTTTCCGGTAGGATATGGGCTTGAACTACTGTGTGCCCTTATCTTGGAGTGTCTTTGGGAGTGATGATGGTGTCTACCAACACTCCTTGATCTTATCCGATCAGAAATTTGGTGACTCCCTGTTTTTCTCGAGTCACACTCCTTATCCCACTTCTTTTATATTCTCTCCAAAATATTTAACAACTTTATGTTGAATTTACCTTGTTTTTCCTAAGTTTTCCTGATCTTTCTACTATCTGCTCGGCGAGTTTGGGCATCCTTCTGCAATTTTTCAATGATCTTCCTCAAATTTCCTTCCTTATCTATCTCCTCTTTGTGCCCATTGGAGTTCGAGCCATCAACTCCCAAGTGGACGTCCATTCCTTCTCTTTCATTTTCTGAACTGGAAGCATTATGTGTCTCTTCTATTTCTTTGCACTCTGTGGAAATTCTAATCGGTTCTAGCACTCGTCAAACTTCTGCAATCACAACGTACAGACAACCATAATTTTTCAGTCCATCTGTCCTTAACAAATTCCACACATTCAAAACCAATCCGATTTAAGAAAACATTTTGATTTCATGAATCTTTCAAGCTCTGCTTGGCTATGTATCTTTCGCATGATAACCCCCTCTTTCTTAGTCCCCAACCCATGCGATCATGGGCCATGACCAAACACTAAACTACTAGGTGCTACTCGGGCTTTCGGTATTCGGAGATTTTAAGCACACACATCTATCTCTCGGAGTTTCGATTACCGAGCTCATGGAGTCGAGTGGATCAATGATCCACGTTTACCCATCATCCAATGGCTGAAATCCATTGTGGTCTTTCCATCTTTTAAGTTTTCAGGACTTCGGGACTTCGGGACTTCAGACCTCAGGAGTTCCTACACTTGTTCCTTCCCAATCTTCCGACATCCGAAATTTCGATCTAATTTTCCCTTTGGCCCCACGTAGTACAACTTTCACCAACTAGGTCGGTGGCATGTGGAAGATCTAGGAAGGACCATGTCACCTTTGGCAACGTCATCAGGTCCTGCCCTGGTTCTCTTTTCGTTTCAGAGTTTCGGGCATCGAGAGTTCGTGAATCATCACACCTCGTTTCTCCCAATTGTTGAAATTCCGAAAGGTTTCCAGGATAACCTTCATGCACCTTCTCCAGATATGACGGTCAAAAAAGGTTCTCCTTCCTTCCGAACAAATCCTATGGCCCACATTACTCTACGGCCCCAATACCACTTATGTTGTGGTTTTACGATACCGCTACTTCTCCTGAGCTTCATAACACAGCCAAGGCAACTTCTTGGCACTCAGGGACATTCTAGGGTCTGAAATTAGTTCTTCCAAACACAATTTCCACCTAAATCCTCGGGTCTAATGACCACTTATCCGGCCCATCCAGGTTCAGCATTGAAACCATGGGCTCTGATACCAAAATGTAACATCCCCTACCACCAACAAGCTAGGCAATGCTACCAATCATAACCTTAACTTAGCCTTTTGAGATCCGATACCATATTGTAACATCCCCGGCCATCAACCCACTTGTCGGGCAATGCTACTATGCGGAACATTATCATACTTATATATATAACATGCATATTAAATCTAATTAACATATTGTTCTAAACAATACAAAGTAAGCACAGTATTACTGCTACTATACGTCATCAAGGACATTAACAATAATTCATATGTGCAACAGAATACATGATAACATATAAGCATCATAGGCATGCAAAACATAATATTAAGCACAAACTCATACTTATCTTTGAAACTGTAGTAATTCCACCTACTGTGTGTCAACCTTCCATGAACCTCCTAGCCTTAGACCACATTGCTCATCATTCTTAGCAGTAGGTCATCCCCGAGATGGGACTAAGATCCGTCGGGCAGGGAATCCTAGGCTAGGCAAGGTCAACGAAAGACACATAGTTACAGAGGAAGGATTCTCTCCCAGAAGTCACTTATGCCCACTACTCACAGACCCTCTTTCCCACATGCATGTCCCACCCTAGGAGTATACACCTTCACTGTCACCTAGATAGTCCTTCAACTGCTAAACCTCCCTTGCCTTGGGCTTCAGCAATAGACCGAACTGGAAGTCTCTGAGCTCTGTGGCACCTACAGGACCCCTTCCAGGAGTTCTCACTTCCTCTGCGCACTCTCTCACCTGGAGAGAGTCGCTCACAGGCTTGGAAACATGTTCTTTTGACCAATTCTAGCACAGTTAGGACACAACAACAAGGCTCAGCAACGCACAACCAATGGAAGAAACCTCACATGGTTAGGAACTGCGTGGACACAACAGCCCATTGGGATAGCACAACACGACTTAGGAAATTTCGGGTTTCTCAACCATGAAACATAGGACAGGTTCACACTTCTCGTTTTGTAGATGCATGAGGGTGTACAGATATCCCATGCAGAGACTTAACGGTTCAGGTAATAATTCCCCAAAACAAACACCAAAATAGAGGTCGATCATGGACACCCATGAGTTTAAACGGAGGATGTAAAATGGGAGGTTGAACCCCTAACATGGCTCCCTTCTCTAGTTTTAACAGCATACACCCAAATTGACACTTGTCTCCCTGGGGCTGCATGCTCCCCATTTTTCACACATTTCCTCAACCAGGAACTTAGGATAAAACATAAACATTTACATAGCTTTGGACTAATATTTAATTATTATCCCCAAGGTCTTAAGCTCTTAAGCTTAGACCTTCTCCCAACCTTTCATCCCGCTCTCCCTTACCTAGATTTTGTGGAAGCTTAGTCCCCCATCACTCATTCATCGTGTTTGGTCCACACACAGAAACGTTTTTATATTAATAATTTGCATCATTACATGTACAAAA
>SNQJ01S0223848.1:0-14830 GCA_010110895.2 Picea sitchensis | reverse complement strand
TCTCTCTATTGGACATTTATTGTGATGACTCAGGTTCTAATTTAGGTTTCCAACAAAACCCTACAAACCATAATCCATTCTAGAGACCAAAAGGAAACACTACGCACAAAGTGCACAATGCAGTCTCACCCGAGATGGATTATGGGTGATTGTAGGACCCATATGTCTACAATATTGGAAGGGATACTTTTTTGGGGTTGGGAGACATTATTTATACCTAAAAAAACATAATATATATTATTTTATTACATCAACACATCATAACATATCATATCTACCATTCAGTAATCAGTTGCATTCATTTAGGGTTTATTCCACAATAATTATCCTGTTTATTCTATTGTGTGTTGCATTTTACTACTAACAGATTAATCCATTCATCATAAATAAACATTTGTAATAAATAGCATAATCATTCCACACATAGACACAAATTTACCACGGTTCACCCCCTGGGCTACGTCCACAAAGATTTGGATTTCTTGGCTCTTTTATTATTCTGAAACAATGTTACAGTGTTGCCCACATTACATTTGAGGCTGACAAGATCGAAGCAAGATATACAAATCATGACTTACAAACTTACGCTCATTTACAATGCATATCTATGTCTATATTCTCATGTCTCTATCTCCTCACATACATCAGTATTTATATGTCTTTCCGCTATCTCACAACACATATTTATATTACAAAAAAGGGGTTAATTACCCATTACAAAAATGACCAAAACCCTAACCCACAAGCCCTAGGTGGATTAGGTTTTTCCACTTTCTAACTCCCTGATCACGGCTGGTCCAAAATCCAACCATTTTCCTCATTGATCTACATCTTTCATCCTTTCTTTGACTTTCTTGGTTTCTCGGTGTTGCTTTTCCATGTTTTATGGCACACACTCCTTGTTCGGTCCATTTCCTAACCTCCTTTCCTAATTACCACGCCTTTCCCAAAAACGGCCTTTGCCAACATGCCCCCAACAGTCACTTGTGGTTCATTTCGAGCCACTCAGGTAGTGTTTGCTTCCTATACTAACTTCTCAAGCTCCTAAAACTTGTTTGTAATTTCTTCAACTTGAGATTTTATATATGTACTCTTTTCTGCTATAGTCTCCACGGTCTGCACAATAATGTGTTCCTTCAACAATTCCTCACTCTCCAAGCCAACTTGTTCAATTTGGACCTTTGTTCTGTTAATCTCAGTGAGCATTTGTTCTGCTCCTTCATGTAGTGGTGCTAACTGAGCCTACCTTGATTTCTTATCTGCTTGTATGGAATTTATCTCTTCCTGCAAATTCTTCATCTATTGTGCACTTTTCAGTCTATGAGGTATTGTCTTAGTTTTATTCTTCTTCTTAAGTTCTTGCATAGCAATATTTATCCCTTATTATTTTTTCTCCAACTCCTAAAGTTTCCCATCCTCTTGAAGGTTTGTCCATAACTTCACACTCTTATCATAAAGCTCTATTGTTTCTTGTATTACAAGCACAATCCTTCATGTATGACTTGTAGACTCGTTCTCTCTTTTTTTTCTTACTTCTGGTGGAGTAGTAGGTAATAAGAAGTCTGTCAACTCAGTAATATGGACTCTATACATCTCCATAGCTTGTGTTATTTTCTCAATTTTACCCTCTGTGGGTATATTCTCTCCTTGTGCGTTGTCAGAAATAGTTTTAAATACTTATTCAAATGGTTTCTCTATTATTCCAGCATGATGCTTTATTTCATCCCTCTCGAACTACACCTGGTTAAGGTTCATATCTAGTGTATTATTTACTTCCTTCACCAACTGTAATTTTGTATCATCTGCACAGACCCTTGACTTAATTTCCTGCGTGACACTTATTTGAAGTTTGTACAACACTTTATTTAGAGTCTTAGGTGGTGTTAAGTTCATATGATCTATATCCTTCAGTGGCTTATGCGATGTAGCTTCAACTACCTGTAACATACCCTGGGTGATACATAAATTTTCATTCCCCATAGCTATGATCTGCATTGTCTCATGTTCTGGAATTATTCTTTCCTAAGAGATTTTTTGTTGTTGTTCCTGATATTTTTTCTACGTTGTAGTAACTTGCAACTGTTCCAATGCATCCTTGAACTCTGTCAACTTCTTCATTATTTCCTCCCTCTGCATCTCAACATCATACCAATATTTCGTTGTGCGATCCTGCACTTTTTCTGCTACTAATTTTGCATCATCCTCTGTAAGTGTAAGTTAAATAATTTCCTTATGTTCCTTCATTTTCTTGCAATTTCCTTTTGTCTGCAACACTATTATTTTCCATGGAGATGTCTCTGTCTGCGCGGTTTGAACTGGAATATCAAAATATGTGATATTTCAACCTCATATTTCCTCTTACATAGGAATATCAGTATCATTCTATGCTCCTCCATTTGGATCTTATGCACACTCCTTTTACTGATTTTGAGCCTTTGGGATAGTTTTTTTCTTCCTTATCACTTTAGTTGTTGTCCTACCCCATGTTCCTTTTGTGTGCTCTGTTTCTTTCCTTGTGTTTGTTGTTTGTTTATGGGTTGGTTGATTGTTGTGAATTTCCATCCTCTACTTGTTGTTTATATATTTGTACTTCATTTGGGATTATTGGAACATTCCATTCTTCAGGCCAATCCTGTAACGTCCCCGACCATCCATGTCGGGCCATGCTACGCTAGAGAACTCTTATGTTCTCTCTGCAGAACATGTTGTAACCTACCCGATATCCAACTAAGCTATGCCACATAAAATTTTCCAACTGCATCCAATTAAAATATATACACAAAGAACTCTTGCAGAAGTATTATATATAAAACATAAGCATACAAATTCATTTGTAAATACACAGATTCACACTGAAATAAAAGTAAACATATACATCCAACATATACAAGAAATACCCAAAAAAATAAACACAGTTGTAACCGCAAATATGATAACCCATAAAAATAAGCACGTAAATAACAATGGAGCATGTAAATTTATCACAGAATTGGAAATTATCTTGGTACGAATATCACCAATGTGTCCAGACCTTCCACAAACCTCCCAGCCTTAGACCACACTGTTCATCACTCTCAATAGTGAGTCACCCCCAAGCCGGGACTCAAATCCACTCAGGTAAAGGGATTCCTAACCAGGCTAAAGGCTTATAGACAACAAGAAAGACTCTATCTCAGGTGACAACTCAACCTAACAACCTACAGTACCTCATTCCACACATGAATGTCCCACCCAGGAAGTGTGGCCCTTCTCTTCTCAACAATCCTTCGGCTACCCCACTTCCTTTCCAGGCTTCAGCAACAGGCCAGACAGGAAGTCTCATAGCACTGTAGTTGTAGTTTAGCACCTTCAGGAAATCAATTCCCAATAATTCTCTCACCCAGAGAGAAATTTCTCACAGGCCTGACAATCTGCCTCTTCAATGTCCCACGAGCTTGACAACCCGCTTCTTCAGTCCAGCTCCCAAGATAACCAGATACACCAACAGAGAATTGTTATGGATAAATGTTCAGATACATTCATGAAGATACGAAGGATATCTCAATGGGTGTGTTCATGCTCATGGATGATTGACTGGATGACTGAATGATGGCTGGAATGATGGAAAAGATGGGAACATGAACTAAGTCCCAACAATATGTATGCATGTCCCCAACTTGAGACTTTTCATGTTGGGAGCTACTTTGGCCCACTTGTCCCCAACTTTAGAACTTAGGATAAAATAATTATCCATACTTTATTATTTAAGAAATATTAATATAATATTCCTTTTTGTCTTAAGCTCCCTAGATTAGCCCTTTTTCCTTAACTTTTAGGCCCCTCCCTTTCCCTAAACAGTGGAGTTTAGTCCCTTGTCTCTTTTATCGTGGTTGTTCTGCGCGCAATGATGTATTTTATATTAATTATGAGACATATACAAAAATAGGCGCACTGGCCTTTAACATCTAGGGTCTTCGGCCTAATCAAAATATAAGCATCCTAGCTTATAATAACTGGCTCACCATCTTATAAAATGCAACATATACACAAAAGGTGCCCTCGCCTCAAAATCATGTGCACTCAAGTTGTTGTGCACGGTATCCAGGAATGTGCAAACTTCCTCATTTTACTTCGCAGTACATGTGTGCACTATGCCATGAAAGGTGCATACAAAATGATATCAAATAACTCACCATCTTAAGTACATTTTCATTTACATTTACAATTGGGTTCGGCCTAGGGATATTACAAATCCTTCATAGCCCACTACACTTCTTCCCCTGTGACACAGTATCTCAACTGCAACCATTCCTTTTTAGGATACTTCTTATCATGGATCCGCATGTTATGCCTTGAAGCTTGAAAATTTGTTATTCCTTAATTCTCTCTCACAACTTCCAGTGGTATTCTTCATGTGTTTTCTATTTTATCCTACATCTCATCATATAACATGGAAAAAATATTGGCATTCTCCTTCCTTTTCTTTGGATATGAAGTGTTCCATAAAGTTTTGTATTTTATTGCACGACATTTCCCTAACATCTAGTAAAATCCATTGTATTTTGGTTCTCCCCATCCAACCAGTGCTATCAATATGATTATCCATGAATAATGAAATTCTTAATCTAGATCCTATGCATCCTTGCAATCCTCCAAAAACAAGTTTAATAGATATGGATCCCAACTAAGTAGACTCCCCTTTGCGCAATGTGTGGTTGTTGATATTAAACCTGTAGGGGCTTCCTCTTTGCGACATTTTCTCAAGAGTTTTCATTCCATCAGTTTTGTCAAAAAATTAGTTGTTGGTTCATTTATTTGTCTAATAATCATTCCCTATATCCTTTCTTAGTCCAATAATTTTTCGTTATCTCATCTTCCATGGATTTTTCTTTTGTTTTGTCATCCAAATACTGCTCTGGTTTTTCTCCATCAGTATGTAATCCTGTAATTTCAGAAATTAGGTCCACATCTACACAAAGGTCTATCCATCCATACTATGCCTCTATGTACTAGTGCCAGTAATTGTTTGACACGTGCATTCACATCCTTTCCTCTCCCAAAGTGAGGAATATCCAACAGGTTCATAATTCCTATGTTGTATAGTCCTTGATGGACCTTCTCCTTTACTTTCCATGTAGACTTACTACGTGAACTTAGGAAAATTCCCCATATTTTGACATCTTGCTCAACATATTTCAGCTTATTCATAAAGCCTAATATATCAACCGTTATTTTGACTCATTCAGGTATCTACGACAATGATAATGTGAGTTTCTTATGCTTTCTTGGTGTTCTTGGAACTACATGTTTTTCCCTTGTCTTATTTTTCCCTATTGATGGCCTTGTTATTTCCATTAGGTTTTCTTCCTCATATTCTTCAATGTCTGAGTTTTTTTTATTTGTAATGTCTTCCACCTGCACTTTTTCCTTTGATTTTTGTGCTTTCTCTGTTGCAGGGTGTTGTACTTCTTTTGCATGTTTCTTGGGCTCATCAAATTATGTATGTTCATCATATTCCTCATTCAATTGTTCATGTTGTTGTGATTCTCATAATCTAATTTTTTTCACGTGGTTTTCCTCTATGCTAGGGTTTTTTTATTCATTTTGGGGGTCGACATCCATTTCTTTTGTCTCCGGATTTTTTTGTTCCTTCTCTTCTACAATTGTCGGACTAATAGGTTCGATGACTGGGGATGGAATGGTGTCCACATCCACCACTCCTTCAGGATGATTTATGTTTTCTCCATTAGTTTTTATGTCTTGTGCAGACCTCGCGACACTTCGTGTTTTCCTTACGACTCGGTTGGGATCTCCAAGCTTTGGAGGTGCCATTATATTAAATCGAGAAAGGGTTGGTCTAAATCATGAGTGAACACATCAGAATCACCTTCTCACACTGAGTTTTCTCCTTTGGATATGGATTTCACAAAGTCATAATGAGTCTTTACCCTTCATGTTTTCTTCTTTTATGGGTCGTACCATAAATTCCCTATTGTGCCACACTTTTTTGATCACCGCGTTTTCATTTTCTGGTCGTTTTCCTGTGTTGAAGCGTAATTTTTTCTGCCTAGTAACATTTATTTGGCACAAATTTTATTATTGTTCTTTCATACCAATTACTTTATGTTGTGTTTTGTATTCTCTAAATGCATGTTTTAACACTTATCCATCCACTTCATCTTTTTGTATTTTTCTTATTTTTCCAAAAACAAATCTTTCTTTTTTCAGCTCCTACTATATACACTATGTACAATTGTAAGTTTCTATGCTACATATACTAAGGGTTACTGGGTCAACTGTCCCTATACAATTTCAGTCAACTACCATTAACCAATCCTTGAATCTCTCTACCTACTAGATCTTGCTACTACACAACACCTCCATCTATGATATATTTTATCTCATATGGACCTAGTGAATGCATCCTGAATTTTCCTGGGTGTTGTAAGTATTTGTTGTCATAGAGAAGAACTAGATCTCATTCCTTAAAGTTTTTATTTTTAATGTGTCTATCATGCTGAGATTTGTCTTTGGATTTCAGTACTTCATGATGGAAGCTAGTCACAATCCTGTCTTCTTCTAGTTCCATGAGTTGAGACAATCTTGCTTGAGTTGTGCCTCTTTCCGTCATGTTTGTAATGGTTGCAATGCATAGACTAGGTATCAAATTTTCTAAAGGGACTGCTTTTTCTTGACCATACACCACTTTGAAAGGTGTATTCCCTATGAGTTTCTTTCATGTGGTTCTATAGGCCCATAATATTGTTGTTATCTTCATATCCCAATCATCCATTTTTGCGTTGCAAATTTTAGTTAGGGAATTCTCCAATATTTTATTAAATGCTTCCACTGTTCCATTAGCTTGAGGATGGTATGGAGTGCTCTTCTCATAGTGTATATCAAATTATTCGGTCATTTCCTGAATGGTATTATTGATAAAATAAGTTCCTTAATCACTCATTAGAATTCTACAACATCCAAATATTGTAATTACATGTTCAAATAGAGAGTGTGTTGCAGTTTTTGCACTGCAATCTTTTACTGATACTGCTTCAGCCCATCTGGTTAAATATTATGTCATTGTAATGATGTACCTTTCTCCTAATCTTCTAGCTAGTGGATTGATTGGTCCTACAAAGTCAACTTCCCATTTGTCAAACACTTTAAGATTTACCTGAGGTTTTAAGGGAATCCCATCCCTCCTAGATGGATTACTACCCTTTGATAGACATCACAAGTATGGAAATATTCCTTTGCATATTTATAAATTGGTGGCTACCATAGTCCTATGTGTAGTATCTTTTGCGCAGTGGCTTTTCCTACATAGTTTCCTCCAACTATTCCTTTATGTGTTTCTGCCAAGATGATGGGACGTTCTTGTTCCATGACACATCTCCTTAAAATATTATCTACACCTAGTTTATACAAGTGTCCTACAATAAGTTGGTAATATGCAGCTCTAACCACCAAATTCTTCTTCTACGCAGTGTTGTATTTCTTTGGGGAAAATCCTATACTAAAAAATTCAATGATATCAAAAAAGTATTCATCAACAATATGCACTGAAAAGAGTTGTGCATCGAGAAAATTATCCTCCAAGTTGCTTGGTTCCTCTCCATTGGTTATCCTGAACAAATAATTTGGCCCTGCAATCAGTCTTCTAGGTTTCTCTACTACTTCAAAATCAAACTCTTGAAATAAAAACAACCATCTACATATCGCCCCCCCAACATTGGCTTGTTGACCAGGTATCTAAGAGCAGGGTGACATGTAAAAATTTTAAAATGTTGTCCTAATAAATAATGTCTAAACTTGTGTAATGTATACACCATATACAAACCTTCTCTCTTTATTGTATTATAAATATGTTCTAACTCTGAGAGTTTCCAACTTGCAAATTCTATTGGGTGATCAATGTCGCATTCTCTTGGTTTTGTTAGTACTGCTCCAAGTGTTATTGAAGAGGAATCCACATGAAGATGGAACTCTTTTGACAAATATGAAAACACCAAAATTGGTGTTGTCGCCATTTTCTCTTTTTATATGCCCAAACTTTGTTGGAACTCATCATTCCATTGAAAGTTAATATCCTTCTCTAAGAGTTTCTCCATGGGTGTGGTAATTTGTGTGTATCTCTTTATGAAATTTATATAGTATATTGTATGATCTAGTGTATCTCTTAATTGGCGCACTGACTTAGGTGGTGGTAAATTAATAATGACAAAAATCTTTGTAGGGTCAAGCAGTAGACCATGTTTACAAACCACATGCCCTAGAAAAATTCCAAATGGTGCATTGAATATACATTTCTTAATGTTCAAGAAACATTTGCATTGTTTACACCTATCTAGCATTAATATTAAAACTTCAACATGATCTTTTAAAAGGATAAATATTGTCCACTCATCGAGATAAACCTCCAAAAATTTACGTATAAAATCTTTAAATGAAGCTACCACTAAAAAATAGCAAGGGAATTTTTCAATCCAAAGGGCATCAATGTTTACTAGTATGACCCACATTATGTGGAAAATGTAATCTTATGACAATCCTCTGGTGCTATTCTGATTTGGTGATACCCTGAAAATCCATCAGTAAATGAGTATGTTTCTTGTCCTCCTACATTTTCCAATACCTCATCTGTAAAACGAGTAGGGAAGGGATCATGCAGACAAGTATCATTCAACTTCCTCAAGTCTACACAAATCCGTATCCCCCCATTCTTATTCTCGTGAACTACCATAGGGATAATCCACTTAGATTCTTCAAGAGGTTCTATTATATCGGCCTCTAACATTTTATCAATATTTGCCTTAACTCTCTATTTATATATTGGATTTAGTCTATAGGGTCTCTATGTTATTCGTTTGGCATCTGGTCGTAGTTGATTTTCATTTATCTAATTTCTCCTACTAGCCCTTTCATTTCTAAAAATGTTGTTGGAAATAGATCAGTATATTCATGCACTAGTTCTGTTATTGTTTCCACTGTCTGGTTATCCCAATAGTCACAAATACTTGCAATTTTTGGATTCTATTATGTTCCAATGTTGACCTTATTTATCTTTAGTGATGTAGAAAATTATTTTAACTGTAACTGTGGGCCTTCTACTTCTCTTTCCCCTTCAACTTCTGTTACCTGAATATCATGCAGATTTTATTATGATGGGTCATCTTCTACGATGTGGTAACAATGTAACAACTGTCTGACTATTTTTCGATTGTGATTTTGATAAGATGTTACAATTTCAGCTTCAGGTCCTTCAAAACTATTTTCTTTTATAAAATTCAGTGTTGCATCTATAACTTGATTCTCATGTTCAAATGAAAACGTGATCACAAAGTTTTTCTCCAAATCTTTCCAATTTTGAGTTCCTCTGTGCAGTTCCACTTTTGTATACCAATTTCTTGGTATTCCTTCTCATGTATGGATGAAATGATGTGGTCATTCCTCTGGTGGTATCAGTCTCCACTAGGTTATGCTTCTATCTATATGTTCTCTGGGATGTCCTCTTCCATCGTATTTTTTCATATGTTTATTTTCTTGATCTGCGCCAAATCTGATGCGAAATAATCTTTTGCATTGATACCAATCATGTATATCTTCTTTGTGAGTACCCCAACAATGTGAAAGTGTTGCTAGTGTAGGGGGGTTTTACCCCTGTGGGCTACATCCCCTCCGACTGGGGGGTTCGGGGGAAAGCAGACCACCGAAGGAAAATTTTCCGTGTAAATGTATATTGTAATTTCGTAGTAAATATGGACTGTTCATTATAAGGTTGTATATCTGACGATGGAAGTCATGTTAGGGTTTTTTTCCCTAGAAGGAAACCCTCTTTTATGAGACAAATTTATTGTGGCTATGTGTCATTGGAAATATTGTATTCTGAGTGAGGAGACTGTGAGAGAAAGAAGAGGAAGTTATAGCGGGTGTGTTGTAGGTTGTATCCCTTCATTTGATGGATAATAATAAAGGAAGGACTTGGCAATTTCTCTAGTGGACATCGCCCACACTGGGTGAACCACGTATATCTATGTCTCTATTGTATTGTGTATATTTTGTGTTTTATTTCCACATTTATTTTATTTTATTACTCCACGATCCTGTTTTTCTAAAATGTCTAAAACTAAACCTTTGACTTTCTAGGACTTATATCTCAAAATTTGTTAAGAATTCTTCCAAATCATTTTGACCATAAAAACTTGGAGGTTCTCTTACCTCTGTGCCAATCCATCTTAGTGTGTGTGTCATTCTTTCACATATTCTCATAGATATCTAATGTAGGCATTGTTGTCAATTCTCCAGTCTTGTGTCAAAATCTGAAGCACAAGAATTGATGCTTCTCCAACCAACCATTCCATTTGTTGTTGGGTTAATGTAATCTTCCACACACGTGGTATTTCTATAGAACTGGTTTATCTCTTCTGTGATGAATTTCTCTTTCGATGGATTAACATATCTTCCACCTTTTGAAGGATCTAATGGTGTTATGACTCTATATTCTCCTAATTCAAAAATCATTTTGTGGGTATTAAAGTTGATGATACCTTGATTTTTAAATGCCCAATCTAATCCCAATAATGCTAGATAAGGTGCAACATTATCCATTATATCAATTACCTCAAAATCAACCATAGTTCATAAACCATCTAAATCCCTTGGTATTCCTTTCAATCGACCAATTTGCATTACCCTATGTTGGTTTTCTAATTTCATTTGAATAGGTGAATATCCCACTGTAGGTTCCCCCATGCATTCCCATGTTTTCTTAGGAAGAACATTTACCTATGATATGAAATCTAATATGATGTCACCCATGTTACAGTATCCAATATTTGTATTCAATCTGAACTCTATATTTGTTCTTGTATTCCTATGGACATGATTTACTGTCTTTTGTTCTAGTTTATCTCTTCTTCAAGATTGCATTTTTCCAACAAACCTTGTAATATTTGTATAGATGTTTGATCATTCAATAACTTCAAGCAAGACACCAAAAATTTTCTTAGATTAATTAACTTTTCTAAAGGATGACCTCCACTGGTATGATTATATGGATAAGGCATATCATATACTGTCCCATCATATCTTGGATGTGTATTTGAAGTAGAAGCAATATTCTCCTGCAAAATTTCTTGTATGTTCTACTTGAATGTTTCTTTTTCCTTGCGCACATCAAAATGTTGTTGAGGTGTTGTATTTTTTCTAACCCACTAGTGTTGGTTTTGATTTTGATTTTTTGCATCTTCTCCTGTTTTGGTTCCACCTCGAGTAAATATCTTAATTTGTTTCCCATCATCTCTAGTTTTTGTGCCACTCCATTGAATATTTTGATTATTATGGTTCCTTTTGTCCTATATTTTTGTCAGAAGTATAGGAGAGTCTTTGGTAGTATGATCTATTGCATGACATTACATGCATGTTGCTGGTGGTTATGGACAATCCCTTGCATAATGTCTAGGTTGTTGGAAATTGTGGTAGTTTATTGGTCCTCTGCCTCTTCCAAATCCTCCTCTTCCACATCCTCATCCTTTGAATCCTCTTTTGTTGCCATGATTGTCTCCACGCGTTGTATTATACTATGGTACTTGATTATATTGTGGTGGCACTGCAAATTGTTGCGCATTATTATACTATTGTGCAGGTGGACCTGTCATTAGTTCAAATTTCATCCTATAAGCATCTGAGGTCCTTTCCTTCATAAGTTCCATGGTTTGAAAATCCTTATCTTCATGTCCTACAGACCTATAGAAATTGAAAAATGTATGTGTAGGCACTGTTTGGTATTTTTGCATCATTGGACACTGATAGGGATCATTTCCAAGTGTTTTATAGAGTTCGCACCATAATCCTTTTGTGGGTAAGGGGTTCGACAACCCTGCTCCCAAATACTATGAAAATGTTGTGCACTCATTTTTTTGGTGTCCTTATGTTCTACATAAGTTACATTAGAAAAATTCCATCTTTTCCTTTCCTTTGCTTTGATTCAACTTGAGTTTCATATTATTGACATCCTCTCTCGGTTCTTCTATAGATGGATCTGTATGTTTATATTGATTCTCTTCCAATTGTAAGGTTTCTTGAAGAGCTTCGGCCTAAGTTTGAAACTTTTATTGCCTCAATGGATATTTAAAATGTGGAAATAATGAGTTTATAAATAGTTTCCTATGTTACATGTCTGTTGTGGGATATTTCAACTTACCTTTCAATCACTTAAACGTATGATTGATTTCCCAAACCAAATCTCTTGTATTCCGTTTTATTTATATCATATCATTCATATATTGATCTTGTAAAATTGGTTGTTGGAACTCATTGATTAGTGCCTTCTTTACATCTGCGACGATTGTAGGTGATCCTTGTGCATTGTTCACTACTAGGCTCATAAACTAGTCGAGTGCACGGTTTTCGAATGTAATTTCTACTTGAGTCACTTTTTTGTCTTGATCCATGATTTTTTTATCTTCCCAAATATTTTCACAAATAAATAGATGTTTCTCAGGGCCCTCCAACCCTTCTCCATGAAATTCTGGTAAATGAATGGTTAGATTTGCTCCTGCCATTGTAAAATTTGTGGTATTACCTCCGCGCGGTGTAGATAACTGACTACTGCTACATGAACTTGCACTTCCACTTTAATTTAGACTGGTCCCTTAACCTATTAGACTCCTTCTGCCTCTAATAGTTGGTTGTCTAAAATCTTCCTTCTTTCCTGATGTCTTAGTCGCACATGGGGTCATAGGTTCCACACTAATTTTGATTTGGAATGGAGTTCCTTCTTCTGCGTCAGACCCCTGACTTATGGTTTTTCTATCATATGTGGTGTGCAGGATTTCCTCAATCTACTCCATAGCACGAAGAACCTCTACCTCTTCTTCATCAATTTCCAAACCTCCCATATCGGTTACTGCTCTTTGTTTCCTATTAATATTATATTGGTAGGGTCGTTTGCTACACGTTGTTCTCGCTTTTCCAATTATGTCCTTGATATATTCTTCATCCATCATAATGGGGGAAATCATTTCCTTCTTCTTACCTATATCCATATCCTTCTCCATGTCTGAGATCGTTCTTAGTGTTTTCCCTTATCTCCCCATGTGCGTAGAGTTATTTAGTTGTCAACCACCATTGTCATCACACCTTTATCATGAAACAAAATATTGATTGATGTATAGAGTGATCTAATATATCTTCCTCTTGTACCCTTCAAAAAATTGTTCTATACAGTAGTGTATGATTTTGCAGTATCGACTGCAAACTCGGTATTGAATCCTGTAATAATGTTGTCTAGCCGGAAATTGACTACGTGTGTGAATTTGTTCTTAACTTTTTGTAGATGCACAATATTCTCAACAGTCTATTCTACTGGTCTTATCTGGTTAGTTGGGTGAGTGTCCTTCAATATCAGTATCCACTCCTACAACAAATGTGGAAATTCACAGAAAAATGCCTCGTGAAGATCAGTGAATAAGTACCTCTCCAAATATTGGCGCGATGTATACTTAGGGTTTCTATTGTTTTTCTATGCAAAATTGAGTTATTTTTTTGTCAAACATAATTCAATCTCCTGTTTATTTGGGTTCCATGGTCTGAACATCCCCTTCTAATATTTCATTATCTTCATTGTTCTTCTCAGCAAGTCCCTTCCAATCTATTCTTTTGGGTTCCAACCGGCAATGAAATCATCTGTTGGATATTTCTTGTGTTGACCTGGGTTCTATTTTAGGTTTCCAACAAAACCATCCAAACCATCGACCCTTCTAGAGACTAGAAGGAAACACTACGGACAGAGTGAAAAATGTAGTCTCACCCGAGATGGCTTATGGATGACTATAGGACCCAAATGTCTGCAATCTTGGAAGGGAGACTTGTTTTGGGATGGGAGACATTATTTCTACCTCAAAATAAATCATATATATTATTCTATTACATCAAAACATCATTACATATCAGATCTACCATTCAGTAATTAGTTGCATTCATTTAGGGTTTATTCCATAGTAATTATCTTGTTTATTCTACTATGTGTTGCATTTTACTACTAACAGATTAATCCATTAATCATATCTAAAACTTTGTAATAAATAACATAAGCATTCCACACACAGACACAAATTTACTGTGGTTCACCCCCTAGGCTACATCCTCAAAGATTTGGCTTTATTGGCTTTTTTATTATTTTGCAACAATGTTACAGTGTTGCGTGCATTACATTTGAGGATGAAAATATCACAATAATATCCATAGATCATGACTTACAACCTTACCCTCGATTACAATGCATATCTATGTCTTTCTGCCCATATCTCTATCTCCTCACATACATCACTCTCTAGATGTCTCTCTGCTATCTCACAACACATATTTATATTACAAAAAGGGGTTAATTTCTCGTTACAAAAATGACCAAAAACCTAACCCACTAACCATATGTGGATTAGGTTTGTCCACTTTCTAGCTCCCTGATCATGGATGGTCCAAAATCCAACCATTTTCCTCATTGATCTGCATATTTTGTCCTTTCTTTGAATTTCATAGTTTATGGCACTTCTTTTCCTTGTTTTCTGACTTGCACTCCTTCTTTGGCCCATTTATTAACTTCCTTCCTTAATTACCATGCTTTTCCCCAAATTGGATTGTGCCAATAACCCCCTCCCTCTCTTCTTCCCTCCCTCTCTACCCTTCTCTCTCCCCCACCACACTCTCTCTCTTTCATTCACTCTTTCTCACACTCTCCCCTTCTCTCTTTCTCCCTCTCTCTCCTCCCTCTGCCACTCTCTCCCCCTCTCTCACCCTCCATCTATTTATCTCTCTCTCTCTCTCTAGAACTATTTCCCTCTCTCCATCTACC
>SNQJ01S0223847.1:3369-14850 GCA_010110895.2 Picea sitchensis | reverse complement strand
CAGCTCCCATCAATCAAGAGATTGATTGGGAGCTTAGTTATGTTTCTTTCTCAATATAGGTTGATAGGTTAGGTAGGCTTATTTTTATGTTATCATTCCTCTAGTATTATTGGTGATTAGAAGAATTGTAATAGAAGGAAGGTTGTTGCCATAATGTTCATGACATATTTATGAATAAAGAATACATCGTTCTGCTGCATATTTTAGTGTTGTTTGTTTAACAAGGGTTGCATGAGCAACCTTGAGTAGGGCCCACTCAAGGAAAGTACTAAGAACCCATGTATGTATTCTTGTATTATTTTCCAATTTTGTCTTAGTGTTATTACAAACTTCTATAATAGGATAGAATACTAGTTGATAGATGTCAATAACAAAATTTTTGTATTTTTCCTTATTTGTTTCAACAATCTTTGAGATGATACTCTATTTTACATTATTTCATTTACATTCTTTGAGATGATACTCTGTTTTAGTGGAGCTGGAAATTGCTTTGATACTCTATTTTAGTGGAGCTGAAAATTGCTTAACACAATATGGTTGCTAGAGTTTATTTTTCTTCTAAACTTAAACCATATAAGACAACTCTCATGAATGTATTGCTTGCAACTTTGAATGGTGAACCTTAGAGCTATTTCAGATTACAACTTTATGTGAAAAAACATGGTTCATTTAGGCACAATATGTGTGTGAATTTCTAGGCATGATAAATAGAATTTTAGGTTCACAACTATGACCTACATGTTTTATGGTTGTTGAGTGTCACTTGAAGTGCACTGAGCACTTAGAGTTTCATGCTTCATGGAAAATCCATTGAGGATGTGTCCTAAAGAGGTCGAGTCCCCATGAAATATGGCACACTTTCATGGTTTTGGGGCATCCCTTGCAAGACCATGGCATATTTTGAGGAGGTGGATGCAACTACCTAATTGATGATGGATGCATGTAGGATTACGAGTCCACTTAAAATTGGAGGGTGAGGCAAGTCATCCCAGATTGGGGGAAAGAGTTAAGACGTCAATCCTATATAAGGAAATTGCAAGTTGGGTGGAAATCATTCAATACTAGACAAACATAACAACTTGGACAAGACTAAGACATAGGGAGAAACTTAGTAAAATCCAAAGCATAGTTTTTTTTTTTAAGGAAGGAAAGTGTGAGTTTGGTATGATGACTTGGATAGTTGTTTTCCTTATAGTCTTTAATTTTCTATATCTAGACTAGAGTATTGAGTTTGGCAAAGCTTCATTTGTTTTCCATCTCCTACCTTAGGATGGTGTAGAGGCTACCCCTTGTTACTTAAGGAGCTGGTAACACACCCCTATTACCATCTAGATCTTGGAGCACCAAGACCTTCTTGGGGGAATTTGCTAGGTACACCCTAGCGTTGCCTAAAATCCCAAGATTCTTTGCAAGAACCAAGTCTCAAGGACTATTGGTTGTCCCCTTAGCCCAATAGGATATTGGCACTAATCTTTATTTTCCTTCTCTTATAAAATCTTGTCATCTTTTTATTTCCTTTTGTTTTTTGGGGCTAGGGTTTTAAAGGGTTTAATATTTGAATTAGATTACTAGATCCAAGGTTTGAATTTAATTGTTAAAACTTGGTTAGCTTGGATCTCACTTGTGCTAACGATTTTCTCATACTATATCCATCTTAAGTTGGCATAAGTAAGCTAGTTTTCCTAGGTTAAATTTTTGTCCCAGATCTTGATTCTAATTTGTTACTTTTGTGGATCTAACCATCCTCACGCAAATAACTCTAAGGTGCTTAATCCCATATATTTTTTTGAGTATATTTCTTTAAATGCTGGAAAACACACAGTATAATTATAATTTTCTATCCTTCATCTTATTGACAGGGGTTTTGACTTCATTATTGCAACGTTTGGTCATCTTTGGGTTTACAACTATTAACTCAAAGCAGTCGTTGCACTATGCAATGACTTGGTCCTTAAGGGAGACATCTTAGGTTTTTGTCATGCAATTTTGTGGTTGATTTTCTGTTTACTTGCTCAATGATTGATCTGGTATAAATACATAATTTGGTTACATTTGTGGTATCATAACACTTTACATCAGCGCATAAAGGCATGCTAAGTGAAACAATTTGGTAGCTTCAGCTCGCTCATCTCTTATAAGTGTTCATAATTTACACAAATGATCAGCGTTTGGGATTTTAATTCTCCATTGTTTCACAAAAATTTTAACATATATATAATCTTAAGGTCCACCTCTCACAAATCAATGCAAGTACTTATGGAATGATTTGACAATTAGGTCGAATGACTTGATGTTTTTTTGGACTCTGTTCTCTTGGCAGTTTGTCACTTAAATGTGATCGTATGTGTTTGGATCTTAAATGAATGACAACTATGGGCATGTAATAACACTTGGATCAAGTAACACACACCTTAAACAAATTCAAAGGGCTAATATTTCTCTTCTGGTGCATCTCCTTCAACACTAGAACTCTCTAAACAATCCACTTGATTGAGTGTATGCACAGTGATAAATATCTTTACTAATTGTTGTTACTGTTCTTAAGTTTGTAGATCATCATTTTCATTGTTATAAATATTTTCATTATTTTCCAAAAATTTATGATATTCTTGCACTGTTCTGCAAGTTTTGAAGGTGCTTCTGACTGTTGTGGCTTCATCAAAGTTCGGAGGTATTTCTATCCTTGATTTTCTTGTCTAATGGATCTGAACATCGAAATTTTGTAATGTGTAAGGAAGCCTTTCTTGTAGGCCAAGGTTGCATAAACAACTTGTTTGATAATTTTAATAACTATTCATATCATAGAAAGTCATTATTTCCTAGGCTGCATCAGACAGGTAATATAAGTTTTGCTGATCCGAGTACACATGCCTTTATATTTTAGGGACTCAAGGTTTCACATTGCTTTTTGGATTTCCTATTGAGTGGAGTTTGAGAAACCTTTTTGTTTAAATTGAATCTTTTTACTTATGGTTTCAATGACAAAGGACTGGTTGTTCCTTCAGTTGATTTTGTGTGATTTTATCAGAAGATTATCACTCTAAAATATACCTTGTTAAAAAGAGTGATATTAAATAGAAAACTAGACTGTCTAAATTATAAGTAGGGCAACATAGGGATCAAATCTTATAAACTTAATATTATAATCTTATAATATTTCCTCCTCTGTTGTACCTAGATCCTACCCACTCTTTTTTTTTTTTCAGCTGTATCTTTCTATTTTTATCATCTTTTTATTATTTAGGAGTGTTCTAGACATTCCCTTAGTCTATTGATGACTAGACTGGTTGTACTCTCTAGTCTCATTGACCTTTTTTTTGGTCATTTGTTGGATAGTAATAATATTATCTTATCTTATCCTATCTGGTAATGGTTTTGTCCAACTTCCTTGGTTACCTTAAATGTCCATATGAAAAATATTGACTTTTTTCAACTTACTCATATATGCAATGCGAGTTTTGAAGTTTTCTCTGAGTTTGCTAAAAGTTGACCTTTATGGCAAGAGAGACTTATTACTGTGGATTTTAGAGTGGCTAAGTAAGAAAATGGCAACAAATCTCACATGTGTTTATGGTTAAATTATTGCAGTTCATGGAGAGTGTCTTCTAAGTGTGATACTCACATGCTATAATATTGCACTTAACAGGTAAATTTTCTGCATTTCGCAACATATCTATATCCCAATCTTATAATGCTCGAGCAAAATTTTGAATGCCTCCAATTTATGTTAAAGATATCATATGTAACTGTTTAAACTATTTGTATTGTGTCTGTCTTAGCAAGAGTGCAATAAATCAGTCTACAACAAAGGCTATGCTCACACAAATGATCAACATTGTCCTCAGGCGGATGGAAATTGATGAAAATGTGGTGAATTTTCCTTCCGTTTTATTGGATATATGTTGTTTGTTGTCTATTTTGTCAAGTTTGAGATTTTGTTATCAATGATTCTTGACATTTAGTTCTTTGTGTACATAATCGGGGTTATGTTCCTCTTCCTATACCAAACACATCTGATCCTCCTATACCTTCTGCAACTGGCCCTCCTATACAGGACAATGATTCCAACTTAGAAACATTTAAACAAGAAAGTCAGGAAATTGTTATGGAGAGCTCCTCTAACCAAGATGGAAAAGATGCAGGAGCTACAACACTAGGAGATGCTCTTTCCCTGGACAGATTAAGAGATGCAGCCCTTGTATCAGTGGAGGAACTCCAACATCTTGTTGGAGGTGCAGATATAAAGGTTGGGTGTACTTTTTTCTCAAGTATGACTCATCTTAATCACTGTGTAATCTGACTATATATCTCTGGTTAGTATTGATTTCCTGTAAATACTGCTTTCAGGGTTTGGAGGTTGCTCTAGATAAGGCTGTCAATTCAGAAGATAGTAAAAGGACAACAGGGTAAGGGTTCTCATTTCAAGTGGGCCAAGAGACTAAGTATTATGGTTCTTTAACAATTGTTACTTTTGAGGCTAAGTAGGAAGATTACACAAGCTGTTGCAAATTTATAGAAAGTCTTGTACATGATTTCAATTTATAATATTTTGTTAATTGTATTTTTTTATTGTTTTTAGAGGAATTGAGCTGGAAAGAATGAGCGTATGGCAACATGATGCTTTACTGGTTTTCCGGACCCTCTGTAAGGTGTGAATATGTACTGGATTTCTTCACAAGGATAAAGTTTGTAGATCTTGTATGCTAACTAGTAACTACCAGTATACTTTTTTATAGAGAATATGTTAAATGACTCAAATTAGCCTTAATTATATAAAGTATATAGCATGAATAATAATATTGTCTGAAATAAGAATTTAGCTACAATTTGCATAGGGAAATTTGATTGAAACTGATATTTTACAGATGTCTTTGAAGGAAGAGACTAATGAGTTTGTTACAAAAATGAAGCTCCTTTCACTTGAGCTGCTTCAGGTTAGTTCCTGCCACCTAGATGCCTCGTGCTTGTCTAGTTATGAAGAGTGAATTTATTGTAACGAAAACATCATTTTTTGCAGGGATTGTTATAAGGTGTTAGCGCCTCTTTCACTATCAATTTTCATTTTATTGACTCAGTCAAAACCTACCTTTCATATGCATTGCTCAGGGCATGTGTTTCTTCATCTTCTACGATTTTTTAGGTGAGTAGTCTCGAGCTTCATAAGGTACTTATCATCTTGTGATATGCTAGGGGTAACACGGATTATTTTTTATGTCATTCAATACATGGTTAGTTGTGCAACTGGTATATATCTATTTTCGTTTCTCAATATTTCATTATATGATAAATCTTTTGCTATTTGGTTCAGTATGCTTCAAGTATCTTCATTGTATTATTACTGCGATTCAGAGAAAGCTTGAAGGTAAGAAGTTTATGTTCAACATAACTGAACCCGATTTAAACACTGCTTTCTTTACAACATACAGGTCATGTAGTGCTTCTCTTTACATGGTGCAACACAGGTTAATATCTAATGGCAAATGGATTTGCAGGCAGAAATAGGATCATGGAGCCCCTTTTCTTCATGGCATTGGATCATTTGATGATATATTTAGTTTGGGAAGGTCTCACTTCACCTTGGATGGATGATTGTGCTTGTTGCTTGGTGGTCTTCTCACACGTGCTTGCCATGTTGATCACCCATTGCTTGCACTCATGGATGGTTGTGGAGCATACTATCTCATTATGGTGTGGTTTGGTATATATGCTATATTGGATATGGATGATGGTTCTAGGCCCCCAAGGGGTTGAATGATGGTATTAGGAGGTAGATGTTTCATGTTGTTGTTGATGTTTCCTAGTGACTTGGTGTGTTCATGTATGATGTTGGTGTCACTAGGAGGGGGTGTTTCTAACACATTTGATGATTGGATGGGTTAGCACTTTGTTATGCCCTTTTCTTTTATGATTTTTCTATGGTGGATTGACTTATGTTTCCTTTGTGGGAATTTTCTAGGTGATATAACTTAATGATGTAATATTTGCTAAGCATCGCCTAGGGGGAAACACATTTAATGATGTTAGTACTCTCATTGATGTGTTATTTCCTAAGTTTGAGTTATAGTTGGGGGTGGTACTACATATGATTTCATGGTGATCTAACCTTTTTCCCAAGGTTGGATGATGACTTTTGATGTAATAATCCCTTGGTGGTGGTGCATCTTAGGTTGGAATTTATGTTTTGTTGTTATCGTGGTGGGGTTTTTCTACGGAGAACATCATTTATTTACATGGTACAACAATATATTAGAGTGCACCCCTCATTGGCACACATGTTCATGGTGATTTAATTTGTTGGTGACTAAATGTAGGGGCACTATGGCTATATTTGAGCATTAACCTTTGCGCACACATGTTCAGGTTGATTTAAGTTTTAACTGCTCAACGGTTGAATCAATATAATTCCCAGATTAAGGTGAATAGCTTAGGTGCCCTACTTCATCGGCTTTCTTTTCACACTTAAAGGGGTTAGTTGGAAGTGTTTATGGAGGCTTTTTTATTGGGAGGCGTGTGGCATACTTGGAGGGCCACAAATGTGGCTTTTACACATTTACTTGGTCAGCTTACTATATTCAGCATATTTATGGAGGGCGAACTTATGGAGACACTTCTTGTTATTTTTGGAGATGTATATTTTATTATTTCATGGAGTTTTGGCATGGTACCTCCAAAAATGGAAACGTTGTGTGTGTGTGTGTGTGTGTGTATAATTTATTTTAAATAACACATTATCTTACAAGAAAAAATTAATGATACACGTAAATGACATTTTACAGATGTCTTTGAAGGAAGAGACTGATGAGTTTGTTACAAAAATGAAGCTCTTTTCACTTGAGTTGCTTTAGGTTAGTTCCTGCCACCTGGATGTATCGTGCTTGTCTAGTTATGAAGACTGAATTTATTGTAACGAAAGCATCATTTTTTGCAGGGATTGTTAGAAGGTGTTAGCGCCTCTTTCACTATCAATTTTAATTTTATTGACTCAGTCAAAACCTACCTTTCATATGCATTGCTCAGGGCATGTGTTTCTTGATCTTCTACGATTTTTCAGGTGAGTAGTCTCGAGCTTCATAAGGTACTTATCATCTTGTGATATGCTAGGGATAACACAGATTATTTTTTATGTCCTTCAATACATGGTTAGTTGTGCAACTGGTATATATCTATTTTTCGTTTCTCAATATTTTAGTATATAATAAATCTTTTGTTGTTTGGTTCAGTATGCTTCAGGTATCTTCACTGTATTATTACTGTGATTCAAAGAAAGCTTGAAGGTAATAATTTTGTGTTCAACATAACTGAACCTGATTTAAACACTGCTTCCTTTACAACATACAGGTCATGTAGTGCTTCTCTTTACATGGTGCAACACAGGTTAATATCTAATGGCAAATGGATTTGAAGGCAGAAATAGGATCATGGAGCCCCTTTTCTTCATGGCATTGGATCATTTGATGATATCTTTGGTTTGGGAAGGTCTCACTTGACCTTGGATGGATGATTGTGCTTGCTGGTTGGTGGTCTTCTCACACGTGCTTGTCATGTTGATCACCCATTGCTTGCACTCATGGATGGTTGTGGAGCATACTATCTCATTATGGTGTGGTTTGGTATATATGTTATCTTGGATATGGATTATGGTTCTAGGCCCCCAAGGGGTTGAATGATGGTATTAGGAGGTAGATGTTTCATGTTGTTGTTGATGTTTCCTAGTGACTTGGTGTGTTCATGTATGATGTTGGTGTCACTAGGAGGGGGTGTTTCTAACACATTTGATGATTGGATGGGTTAGCACTTTGTTATGACCTTTTATTTTATGATGTTTCTATGGTGGATTGACTTATGTTTCCTTTGTGGGAATTTTCTAGGTGATATAACTTAATGATGTAATATTTGCTAAGCATCACCTAGGGGGAAACACATTTAATGATGTTAGTACTCTCTTTGATGTGTTATTTCCTAAGTTTGAGTTATAGTTGGGGGTGGTACTACATATGATTTCATGGTGATCTAACCTTTTTACTAAGGTTGGATGATGACTTTTGATGTAATAATCCCTTGGTGGTGGTGCATCTTAGGTTGGACTTTATGTTTTGTTGTTATTGTGGTGGGGTTTTTCTACGGAGAACATCATTTATTTACATGGTACAACAATATATTAGAGTGCACCCGTCATTGGCACACATGTTCATGGTGATTTAATTTGTTGGTGACTAAATGTAGGGGGACTATGGCTATATTTGAGCATTAACCTTTGCGCACACATGTTCAGGTTGATTTAAGTTTTAACTTCTCAACGGTTGAATCAATATAATTCCCCGATTAAGGTGAATAACTTAGGTTCCCTACTTCATCGGCTTTCTTTTCACACTTAAAGGGGTTAGTTGAAAGTGTTTATGGAGGCGTTTTTATTGGGAGGCATGTGGCATACTTGGAGGGCCACAAATGTGGCTTTAAAACATTTACTTGGTCAACTTACTATATTCAAGCATATTTATGGAGGGTGAACTTATGGAGACACTTCTTGTTATTTTTGGAGGTGTATATTTTATTATTTCATGGAGTTTTGGCATGGTCAAAACCTAATTCCTAAGTTGAATGAAACGGGGAAACGTCTGGAAGTTTCCGAAACAAGGACGTTAGGGAACATGACCCTCCAAAAATGGAAACGTCAGGGGAAACGTTGTGTGTGTGTGTGTGTGTATAATTTTTTTTAAATAACACATTATCTTACAAGAAAAAAATAATGATACACGTAAATGACATTTTAAAGATGTCTTTGAAGGAAGAGACTAATGAGTTTGTTACAAAAATGAAGCTCCTTTCACTTGAGCTTCTTCAGGTTAGTTCCTGCCACCTGGATGCCACGTGCTTGTCTAGTTATGAAGACTGAATTTATTGTAACGAAAGCATCATTTTTTGCAGGAATTGTTAGAAGGTGTTAGCGCCTCTTTCACTATCAATTTTCATTTTATTGACTCAGTCAAAACCTACCTTTCATATGCATTGCTCAGGGCATGTGTTTCTTCATCTTCTACGATTTTTCAGGTGAGTAGTCTCGAGCTTCATAAGGTACTTATCATCTTGTGATATGCTAGGGATAACACAGATTATTTTTTATGTCATTCAATACATGGTTAGTTGTGCAACTGATATATATCTATTTTCGTTTCTCAATATTTCAGTATATGATAAATCTTTTGTTGTTTGGTTCAGTATGATTTAGGTATCTTCACTGTATTATTACTGCGATTCAGAGAAATTTTGAAGGTAAGAAGTTTATGTTCAACATCTTTAACTGAACCCGATTCAAACACTGCTTTCTTTACAACATACAGGTCATGTAGTGCTTCTCTTTACATGGTGCAACACAGGTTAATATCTAATGGCAAATGGATTTACAGGCAGAAATAGGATCATGGAGCCCCTTTTCTTCATGGCATTGGATCATTTGATGAGATCTTTGGTTTGGGAAGGTCTCACTTCTCCTTGGCTGGATGATTGTGCTTGTTGCTTGGTGGTCTTCTCACATGTGCTTGCCATGTTGATCACCCATTGCTTGCACTCATGGATGGTTGTGGAGCATACTATCCCATTATGGTGTGGTTTTGTATATATGCCATCTTGGATATGGATGATGGTTCTAGGCCCCCAAGGTGTTGAATGATGGTATTAGGAGGTAGATGTTTCATGTTGTTGTTGATGTTTCCTAGTGACTTGGTGTGTTCATGTATGATGTTGGTGTCACTAGGAGGGGGTGTTTCTAACACATTTGATGATTGTATGGATTAGCACTTTGTTATGCCCCTTTCTTTTATGATGTTGCTATGGTGGATTGAATTATTTTTCCTTTGTGGGAATTTCCTAAGTGATATAACTTAATGATGTAAAATTTGCTAAGCATCACCTAGGGGGAAATGAATTTAATGATGTTAGTACTCTCATTGATGTGTTATTTCCTAAGTTTGAGTTATAGTTGGGGGGGGGGTACTACATATGATTTCATGGTGATCTAACCTTTTTCCTAAGGTTGGATGATGACTTTTGATGTAATAATCCCTTGGTGGTGGTGCATCTTAGGTTGGACTTTATGTTTTTTTGTTATCGTGGTGGGGTTTTTCTACGGAGAACATCATTTATTTACATGGTACAACAATATATTAGAGTGGACCCCTCATTGGCACACATGTTCATGGTGATTTAATTTGTTGGTGACTAAATGTAGGGGGACTATGGCTATATTTGAGCATTAACCTTTGCGCACACATGTTGAGGTTGATTTAAGTTTTAACTTCTCAACGGTTGAATCAATCTAATTCCAAGATTAAGGTGAATAGCTTGGGTGCCCTACTTCATCGGCTTTCTTTTCACACTTAAAGGGGTTAGTTGGAAGTGCTTATGGAGGATTTTTTATTGGGAGGCGTGTGGCATACTTGGAGGGACACAAATGTGGCTTTTACACGTTTACTTGGTTAGCTTACTATATTCGGGCATATTTATGGAGGGCGAAGTTATGGAGACACTTCTTGTTATTTTTGGAGGTGTATATTTTATTATTTCATGGAGTTTTGGCATGGTCAAAACCTAATTCCTAAGTTGAATGAAATGGGGAAATGTCTGGAAGTTTCTGAAACAGGGACGTCAGGGAACATGACCCTCCATAAATGTAAACGTCGGGGGAAACGTTGTGTGTGTGTGTGTGTGTAATTTTTTTTAAATAACACATTATCTTACAAGAAAAAAAATAATGATACACGTAAATGATATTTTATAGATGTCTTTGAAGGAAGAGACTGATGAATTTGTTATAAAAATGAAGCTCCTTTCACTTGAGCTGCTTCAGGCTAGTTCCTGCCACCTGGATGCCTCATGCATGCCTAGTTATGAAGAGTGAATTTATTGTAACGAAAGCATCATTTTTTGCAGGGATTGTTAGAAGGTGTTAGCGCCTCTTTCACTATCAATTTTCATTTTATTGACTCAGTCAAAACCTACCTTTCATATGCATTGCTCAGGGCATGTGTTTCTTCATCTTCTACGATTTTTCAGGTGAGTAGTCTCGAGCTTCATAAGGTACTTATCATCTTGTGATATGCTAGGGATAACACAGATTATTTTTATGTCATTCAATACATGGTTAGCGGTGCAACTGGTATATATCTATTTTCGTTTCTCAATATTTCAGTATATGATAAATCTTTTGTTGTTTGGTTCAGTATGCTTCAGGTATCTTCACTGTATTATTACTGCGATTCAGAGAAAGCTTGAAGTTAAGAAGTTTCTTTTCAACATCTTTAATTAAACCCGATTCAAACACTGCTTTCTTTACAACATACATGTCATGTAGTGCTTCTCTTTACATGGTGCAACACAGGTTAATATCTAATGGAAAATGGATTTGCAGGCAGAAATAGGATCATGGAGCCCCTTTTCTTCATGGCATTGGATCATTTGATGAGATCTTTGGTTTGGGAAGGTCTC